>KE152797.1:17531-27605 GCA_000411095.1 Aethionema arabicum
GCTTTTTTCGATTTCTTCTGCGATTTGTCCGATTTCACCGGCGGTTTTAGACGATTTGGGCTGCGAACTCTTCCCATCGGTAAACACATTATCTCCTTCTATTTGATTCCAGTTTTTGTTATATATATGAATTTAGTATATCAATTTTTAGTGACCAAAGTTTCCGGCGAAATTCTCTCCGGCGATTCTCCTCCCGGCCAAAATCTCTACGGCGCGCTGGCTCTCTTTCCGGCGAAAGTGTCTCCTCTTCCGGTAAGCCCATAATTTTGGGAATTTTTGTAGATCTGGTTTTAGAAATTGCTTAGGTTTTATAGATATGGTTTTAGAAATTGTTTAGGTGTTTATGGAATTGTTAGGCAGTAATGAAATTGTGTAGGGATATATTATTAAATAATTTGTAAATTGACATAGAATTGTTTACGAAATTATTTAGAGATGTGTGCAATTGTTTAGAGAGTTATGAAATTGTTTACGGGTTGTTAAAATTTTTTTAATAGTTTTAGAATTTATGATATTGTTTAAGAATTATTGAACAATTTTTTTAGAGTTTTTAAGATTGTTTAGGATTAAATTAAATGTTATAAGATTTTTAAGAAATTTAAATAAATTAAGTCGGTACTTGTTGAGGATTAAAACTTTTAAGCTTCTAGGATTTCTAAGGATTTTGTATAATATTTAGAATTTTTGTAAATTTTAAACTTATGAAAACTTTGAATAAGTTTCAGAGTAATGAGGATGCACCGTGATCGGGTTACACGAGTGTTGTCTGCTTCAAGCGGTCAATCTTCGGGAGTCGCTCAATCTTTAGTTGGAGCGACTTCATTTTCTGCGGCAACAAGTTTAGAAGAAGTGTTAGCGAATCCAGCTCGTAGGAACAAGTCGCGTTTGGACCCTACGCGCAAAGACCCAAATTCAAAATGGTTTCAAGTTGACAAGGAAGTTACTTCGGCATTGTCTGCCTCTTACAAAAAATATTTTCCGGGACCTTATCGCAATATGGCCATGGTTCCTAATGAGGTTAAGGACCAATGGTTTATAGATTTTGCGGTACGTTCAATATTTTTTTTTTCATTAAACTAATTTGAATGATCATTTTTTCTAATTTATACACAATTTTTTTTTGCAGCAAAAATTTTATTGGTATCGACATGACCATGATAAAATTAGAAAGTGTTGGGAACGAACTATTGGTAAGCTCATAAGTACCATCATCTCCAAGGCGAAAAGATTCAACAAAAAACCGAAATGGCCAAGTGACGCGAACTGGTGTATGATGCAAGAGCATTGGAACTCATCTGTTAGAAAACAACGAAGTAAAAGAACAAAAAAGATTCGTGAATCTGAACAACTAGTCGTAGATCTAGAGGTTACAACAACTCAAAAGTGTATTGAAAGCCAAGAAAGCTTCAATAATGTGCAAGCTAAAGCCAATCACGAGACACACGAGGAGGTACAATATTTTCTTACTTTCAAATGTAATTTAGATCTGTTTTTGTTTAATATTAATTTATTATCTTGTTGTTAAACTTGTAGTATGTACAATCGTATAAAGGTAATTCTTATGGAATGGGCACAATTCATCATTTTAAGTGGTTGGGAATGTCGCAGCCAACTTCGGTGCCACCTCCAGTAGACGACTCTAAGATTCGCGAAGAGATAGCTGATTTGCGAGTTACTATGGGACAACGTATCGCCGAAATAAAGGCGCTTATCGTACTTGTCAGCGAATTGGTCGAGAAAAGATTTCCAACACCCGCTCCAAGTACAGCGACTCCGGCCAATCCATCTCTATAAGACCCTCCAGAACACATCTTTCGTCGACTTAAGTGATTGTGGAGATATCAATCAATCTCCTTTTGTTGATTGCTTGGTTATGTTTTAAATTTACGTTTTGAACCTGTTTACATTTTCTATTTTGAATATTTAAATTTGGATGAAATTTAGTTTTGTTTTTAATTTAGTTTTTATCTAAATTTGCAATGCGCAAATAAATATTTTTTAATATTACAACAACGGATTTAATCGTAAATTTAATCTTTTAATGTTTAAAATATAATCAATCGATAGATTTGATGTTAGGTCTGTTTAAATTGGCTAAGATTGTTATTTTCGTTTTTATACAATGAATACGTGTTAACCCATAACCTTTACCATTTACCTGTATCCAACTGTTTATTTATCTCATTCCCGAATCATAAAAGAATTCCCATATTAAAAAAAACTCTAAAAGATGAATATTTGAAAAGACAACTTTGTTGATCTAACCTCAACATATATCGTGATTTAGTTTGTTATTGTCATAATAATAAAGATATTAACTTGACATATTACAAATAAAGCAAATAAAGAGTGTTTTTTAGACATTTTCTTTCATAAATTCTTTGAAATAAAAAAAATTCAACAACTTTCTCTTACAACTTCTTTTTTTATAACGGCTTTATTATTAAATAGTGAAAGGTGGATACAAAAGGTTAACAAGCCAAATCGGCGGAGTATTGTAAGTCTGAAATACATCATCTGAAAAATAAACTTGGTTTGCTAATATGTCTGCAGCTTGATTTTTCTCTCGATTTACATGAGCTAACGAGCACAGAGGTAATTTGTCCGTCCAATGCCGGATATCTGTTAATATATGTCCGATCTCCAAATGATCCTCAGTTCGGTTGATTGCATTGATGAGTGTTAAGTTATCTCCTTCGAACCAAACATTACGCCATCCCCTGGTCCAGATTTGTTGTAGAACGCTAAGGAAACCATATGCTTCTGCTAGAAGAGCTGAGTTAACCCTAGGCAAACGAGCCCAACCAGCTTCAATGAGTCGCCTAGAAACGTCACGTAAAAGCCATCCTACACCACAGAAATGACTATCCACTTTGAAAGTGCTATCAAAATTGCATTTTATCCAGCCATGGGGAGGTGGCTCCCATTGCGAAATGCGAGGTATCAAGGGGATTGGTGCTTTGGGCCAAGGGTTTTTAACCAACCATTCTTCGACTGCATTCATCACACGACGTGCCTCAATACTAGGATGAACGTCGCGTTTCTGAAAGATAAACTCGTTTCTCGACTTCCATATGATCCATAGTATCCAAAAGGGGCTTAGGCGACAAAAAGGAGTGAGTTGTGTTGTATTTTTAACCTTGATCAATTCTTCAATGTTGGCTTCAAGGGAAGAAGAAGAGGAATTGAAAGGCCGGATATTCCCACAACGCCATACAGCTTGAGCATATGGACAGTCGAAGAGAACATGATTAATGGATTCATGTTGAAGACAGCAACGTTGGCAGATTGGATCACAAGTAGGCATTCGGGATTGTAGGCGTTGAGCTGTTGGTAGAGCACCTGATAACGCCTTCCATATAAAATGTCAAATTTTTGGTGGAATTGGAAGTGCCCAGACTTCATTTTTCAGGTAAAGAGAACCTGGTGGGGGACTAGACAATGCATCAAGAGCAGGTACGTGAGTAGCTACCCAATAGCCCGACCGAACTGTATATTGTGCATTGGTGTTGTAAGCCCAAGTAATAGTGTCAAGTTCTGCATACTGAGATAGACGGAGAGATTTAGCAATTTCAGCATCTTCTGGTGACAGGAATGTAGTAAGCTTGTGAGGATCCCATTCGCGTCGACCTGGTAACCAGAGATCTGCTATCCGCAATTCGTCATGTGGTATAACTCCTTGGATTCGTCGAGGTGGTAGTACAGGCAACCACGAATCTGTGAAAACGGTAGTGTCCTGCCCATTACCTATTCGAATGCGTAAACCTCTTTGTAATAGTTTTTTGCCTGCCATAATTGACCTCCACCCATAGGAAGGAGTTGACCCCATTCGAGATTGCAGGAATTTGGAGCCGGAATAGTAACGAGCTTCGTAAATGCGATCCAAGAGGGAAGACGGGTTGGTTAAAATTCGCCATGCCTGTTTTGCTAATAAGGCTAAGTTAAAATGATGTAGGTCCTTAAAACCCAGGCCTCCTTCTTTCTTTGGGTACGATAATCGCTTCCAAGACAACCACGAAATTTTGCGCTGTCCATTGTCACTAGATCCCCACCAAAACCGCGAAAGAATGCTGTTGATTTCTGCGCATATCCCTTTTGGGACCAGGAAGCAACTCATGGTGTAAACCGCTTGAGCTTGTGCTACAGATTTGATGAGAACTTCCTTGCCTGCCGGGCTTAAAAATTTAGTGTACCAGCCCTCAACCTGATTCCCCACTTTCTTAACAACTGATCGAAGCACCGGTATCTTAGAACGGCCAAATTGCTCAGGGAGGCCAAGATACTTACCCTCACCTCCAACATTGTGAATTCCTAATATGCGATTGAGATGTTGTCTGCGACGGAAAGGGATTTTGTTTCCAAATATGATAGATGATTTGTGAAGGTTGATCTTTTGACCCGACATTGATTCATAGGCCGCGAAGATGGTGGCTAATCGAGTACAATCTTGTGCTGTGGCTTTGCAAAAGAACAGCGAATCGTCTGCAAAAAGTAAATGGTTAATAGAAGGGTAGGTTGTTGTTAATTTCATACCTGAAAATTCCTTCTTCCTTTCAGCGTCATTCAACAAGTAGGATAGCATCTCAGCACATAACAAGAATAGATAAGGAGACAATGGGTCTCCTTGTCTTAACCCCCGTGTAGGTGTAATATACCCATAGTCATTACCATTAACCAAGACTGAGAAAGTTACGGATGTCACACAAGACATAACCCATTGGATCCAACGTTCTGCAAATCCCATCTGTGTCATAACGTCTTGTAAGAAACTCCATTCAACGCGATCATAAGCTTTGCTAATGTCTGTTTTGATAGCTAGGAATCGGTCTGCACATTGCCGGGTGGACTTCAAAGCATTGAGCAGTTCATGGGCGATAAGTACATTGTCTGTAATCTGTCGGTCTTGTACAAAAGCAACTTGAGCCTCCGATATAAGAGTGGCAAGGATGCGTTTCAAGCGAAGAACCATAATTTTGGATATGATTTTGTAGCTAACCGTACACAGACTGATGGGTCTGTAGTCGCTGAGCCGGGTTGCATTCGTGGATTTTGGGATGAGGCAAAGCTGAGTATGATTGATGCCGGGATCAAAGGTTCCAGAGTAGAAAAATCGACGGACCATGTGGCACACATCAGTTTTAATATCCTCCCAAAATTGTTTGTAAAACGCACCTGAGAATCCATCGTGTCCTGGTGCCTTGTCTGAACCGATCTGGAAGACAGCTACCTGAATTTCTTCATCGTCAATAGGCTTGGTGAGTTCCATATTCATATCAGGCGTGATTGGTGAAGGCATTGTAGGTATAAAATCGCGAAGTGAAGTTGTATTTGACGCGGTAAACAGGGAAGTGAAATATTCTTGTGCGACATGTGCGATAGCAGTATCTTCAGTGTGAGTAATTCCTGTGTCATCAACAATCTTCTTGATAACCGTCTTCCGTTTACGAGCTCTAGTTAAGCCATGGAAATATGCCGTATTTCGATCTCCAGCATGTAACCACTGACTTCGGTTTTTGAGTTTCCAAAAAAGTTCTTCATTGACATAAGCTTGATTTAAATCTGAACGGAGACGATGTAATTCAGATAGCCGGACTGTTGGGTCACGACTCGCTATATCAAGCTTTTTACGAGCCTGCTGGATGTGTTCTGCAGCGTTGTAATGATTGTGTCGTTTCCACATAGCCATAGTTTTACGACATAGGCTTAATTGCTGAGAGAAATCACTGTTGTGAGCACGATGCTGAGACTAGTGTCTTGGAACTGTGTCGGCAAAATCGTCCCTATCGAAAAGCCTCCTATCATAACGAAATCGTCCTCTTTTCATCTGAAGTGCAGTCGCAATTGTCACAATCATTGGGCGATGGTCAGATTCTGCTAGTTCCAGGAATTCATTGGCAGAGGCTGGATATTGGTTGCGCCAAGCCGAATTCGCCATTACTCTATCCAGGCAGCACTCCACAATTCCGCGTTGGTTACGACCCACCCAGCTAAACGGGTTACCATGGTATTTTAAGTCTTTTATGTCACAAACCTCCATCATGGTGTTAAAATCGCGGAAGCTTGATGATGGTCGGGTACACCCCCCTCGTTTTTCAGTAATGTTAGTGATTTCGTTGAAATCCTCGCATAGGAGCCAAGGAGTGAAACGAGTAGTAGATAGACGTTGTATTCGTTCCCAAAGGTGATGTCGCAAGTGTTGGGTGGGGTGGCCGTAGACGCAGGACAAATAGAACTGAAATTCTTTATAATCAACTTGCAAATCTACAAGACGAGAATCAGCAGACAAACAGGAAACAGAAACATAATTTTTCCAAAAGACAACTAAACCCCCGCTATAACCTTGGGGTGATACAATTTTCATATGTTGATACCCTAGCTTGACACCAATATCGGTAACAAAGTCATTACGTTGCTTGGTCTCAATGAGGAACAGCATGTCCGGGAGATAAAGTCGTTGTATCTCCATTAGGCGTCGAACTGTCAGGCGCTGCCCCAAGCCTCGACAGTTCCAAGCTTCAATTCTCATGGACATGGTGGTGGTACTGGGCCCACCGCGCCTCGGTTGTCAATTGTTAAGTCAGGAGATGAAGATCGGGAGTCAGGATAGTCGGAAAGGAGTTGGGTCAGAGCTGTAGATGTGGAAGCATGATCGGTGATGAGAAGAGGGGTGAAGCGGGCCTTCTTGCTTGAGGGCTCGTCTGTTTGATGGTGGTTATTAGGAGCAGAAGAGCCTGACACCACCATCTGCTGGTCAATGATATCACGCATTAAAGAATCAAGTGGAGCAGGTTGTTGATCGGTGATAACTGCAGTATTCTCTTCAGGAGGATGGATTGGTTCCGCCACGATGGGAGGAGCCCTTGGTATCGGATCGGTTTCAGTAACAACAAGGCGGGCAGCAGGAGTTGGAATACAGTCGCCTGTATCGTGAGTCAGCATGCCACATATCTCACAAAACCCTCGAAGACGTTCGTATCTGAACTTGAGAATAGTGTTAATTCCTGGAGCAAATTGGAACAGTTTCTGGAAACGCAGAGGATTGTCAATGTTCCAATCGATCTGAACCCGGACAAATTCCACCACTGCTGCGCCTTCTGGATTGAAATACACTTAAAACCTCGCCTAGAGTGCTACCAATGTGGGAAATAATATGGCGAGTGAGATAATGGAGGGGAATTCCGCATATTTGAACCCAGAATGGAATGGTGTTGAGGATTAAGTCATTCGTTGTTTCCGACCACCGGTGTAGGAGAATCATTCGCTCGTTGAAAGCCCAGGGACCACGGTTCAGAATGGATTGAAGGAGATCGGCCGACGGAAAAACAAATTGAAAATGACGCCGGTCAATAATACGATCGGAAACCAATCCCGTCACACCCCAATTGCGAGGAAGCGAAACCACAATCGCGCGGAGATTCTGACGACGAGGCATGATCGCGCGCCCAATGAGGGAAAAACGGTTGGCTTGGATTGCCTGATGACAAACTTCAGATGGCAAGGCTATTGGTGTCTCATCGAGACCCAATGTCAGATCTTGAATGCCGTCGCGCAAGAGATTGGCCATTTGCAAATAGATAACGGTGAAGAAAGTTTGAATGAGAAAATGAAGAGATTTATATGGGGAGACTGCATCATAGTGGAGAACCAGCGCCACTACGGAGATGGAAGGAGTGGTGGGGAGACAGAGTAACTGCAAAACCACCGCCTCAAGGGAAGAAACCGCCCACGGGAGGAAGATCATGGGGGAGAGACAAGCGAACCGTCGGATCGCCATTAAAATCGCGTGACGTCAAATGTATTCTTACAACTTCTTTGAAATAAAAAAAATTAAAATACCTTCTTTTGTCCATTATTGCTTATTGGGTCTCATAGTCATTTTTAAATATAAAAGCTTCCTCAAAGAAAATGCTTTCTACTCCATTTATCTTACTCTACGTGCACAATGGAAGTTATATCTGAAATAATAGTATACTTTTTATTATATGGACTTTAATATTAATTATTTTAATACAATAATCGAAATCTCTGTTTCTGTATTGTTTTCACTACCACGGTTTGGTAGTGAAAGAAAAATATATATGAATCATTTTTCATTTTTCTTCCATTTTTTCTAAATTAAAGTATGATTTTGGGCTGAGGGTGAAGTAGGTGGTACGATCAGTTCCACAGCTAGTCCTGATGGAAATTTGAACTACAATCAGATTGGGGAATCAGCCGTGAAGGTAAATACTCTTTAAGGAAAATGGTAATAAGAGATCCTGAACTTTGCTGATTTGGTTTAAACAATCCTCAATTTTGATAACCATGTTTTTTAAACCTTACGGAATTTTTAAATTAAACTTCAAACATAAAATTTAACCTTAATTTCAAAATTTAACAAAAAAGCTATTGCGGACATTTCCTATGACATTTAAGGAATACAGCAAATATATGCTTACCAAAACAGAGACACAAATTGGTCCTAAACTATTGCTCATGATTTGTCCATGATTTGATCTTCTTTCCTAATTGTTTCTTTCACGTTGATGTATAAGAAGATAGGTTTGTGTCTCCATGAATAACACAGAAAACCTTTATACACAAATCAGGTTTTTGACATGGTATCAGAGCGGTAAATCGCATTCTGAAATAAAATTTTCTTTCATCTCCTTCCTCTCGTTAATCTCTTTCCTTCTCTCTCTTTGTCTCTTTTTCTTCATGACGGAGCAAAACAATACTCCAGTGCCAACTCCTCCAGTGACAACTCCTGCTCGTGTTGTCAAAACTCAACGCACAATCTCCCCTTATGATTTGTCTGCAGTGGATAATCCAGGATTCGTTATCTCTCAACCGGCTTTGCAAGGTCCCAATTGCGACGAGTGGGCTGATAATATTCGATTAGCTCTCAAAGCCAGGAAGAAATTCGGCTTCACTGATGGCACTATCCCAAAACGAAGTGAAGACTCGACGGATCTCGATGATTGGTGGACAAATAATGCGTTGGTAGTCTCCTGGATTAAACTCACCATTGATCCGGTAGTTCGGTCCAATCTTATTCATTTCGATGTTGCATTTGATCTTTGGGAGCATATCAAATGTCGCTTCTCAGTTAAAAACGGTCAACGTGTTCAACGTTTAAAGACCGAATTGGCTACTTGTCGTAAAAAAGGAATGCCGATTCAAGCTTATTACGGCAAGCTGATGCAAATTTGGACTAGTTTGAAAGATTACCAACAAGCTAAAACAATGGAGGAAGTTGCTAAAGAAAGAGAAGATGATAAGCTTCATCAATTTCTCATGGGTTTAGATGACAATATCTACGGTATGGTTAAATCAAATTTGTTGTCTCGGTCTCCTTTACCTAGCTTGGATGAGGCTTATAGTGTGCTGATTCAAGATGAGGAATCTCGTTCTGCAACTAGATTGTTGGTTGAAAGAACAGAAGAAATGAGTTTTGCTGTCCAATCCAGCACTCGTTCAAAATTTTCTCCCGACGCCAATCTCCGGCTCACATGTACACTATGCGGAAAAGCCGGTCATCTTGCTGAATCTTGCTTCCGTAAAATTGATTATCCACCTTGGTGGGGTGACAAGTCACAAGCAAAATCTACTTCTCAGCCGCCATCACTCCCACCACTTTTGCCTACTCCACGTTTTGGTAGCAACCACACTTCGGCTCGTGTGAATCATGTCTCTCCCGTATCTTCAGATTCCACGTCTCCTGCCCACTCTTCTCTTACTAACGCTGACCGTGTTGGAATCAACGGTTTAAGTGACAAACAATGGCAGAATTTAGTTGCTCTTCTCAACGAGCGTGATCACCTAAGTACTAGCAACCTCTCGGGTATGTATTGATCACGAGCGAGGTTTGATGTTATCCACGGGAGGCGAACTGAGCATGCAATTTCGAAATTAAATCTAAGCTAAGACGAAAACAAGGCGAGTTGTGGAGTAACAAGCAACGAAATTAAAATACATAAGAAAACAATAAATCTAAAACGTTAAACTTAGGATTCTACGGATCATGCGATACTTGGTCAGACAACTATTCAGATTCTACCTAACAAACCTAGACTCCATCGTTAAATATTGAAC
>KE152802.1:21315-48759 GCA_000411095.1 Aethionema arabicum
TGATCACGTCTTCGTACAAATTGAATACTAATTTCCTTTGAGTACCAAACCTAACCAAAGAAGAACGATTGTCGATTGACCATACCTGACCAGGATCAATTGTAAATACCCCAGACCGTCTTGCAATTTTGAGTAGCAATTCCCGTGAGAGCTGATTTTTTTGTTCCCAATCGAATCTCATTTTTTGTTTGAAGAAATACTTTAAGATTAGCTCGAACTTATTATTATTGAGACGGCTGTTCCCAACGCTATCTTTAGGTGATTGGATGAAGATTTGTGACGGCTGTTCCCAACGCTCCTTCCGTGATTGGAGGGAGATTTTTTTTGTTTCTATTCTACGAAGGTCAGCAGCGAAGAAGATGAAGAAGCTGGAGGAAGGGAACTTGGGCAGAGGCGAAAGGACTTTCGAAAAAGTGGAGGTGTTAATATTAGCTCTTAATGATCAATAAAGCGAGTGATCAATAACGTGAGCTAAACCGATAAAGGAAAACGCAAAAGACTATAGGATACGAAACGTTTAAGATTTTTCTAGGTTTTTTGGCTGATGTGGACATAGATTATAGACGTGGTATATGGCTGAAGTGGAGAGATTTTATTGGCTGATTAGGATGCTGAGGTGGGTAGCCTCAGAAGTGCAGGTTAGATTTCTTCTCTCTCCATATAATATATATATTCTTTGCTCAAATTTTTGATAAACAATATATAAATGAATTGGACAGGCCCAAGCCCAAGTCCAAATCCGTTTAATTAAGCCCAATAGCATCATACCATAAAAGTTATAATTAACAAGAATTAATTAATTAATTATTAGACGAAAATATCATACAAACATTATTCAATTAATGTAGATATGATAAACAAACATGGTTTCAATCAAATTTAATAACTTAAATTAAATAATCAAAAGACTTATACAAAAGTCAACATAAAATTAATCCGTTTGGTCCAAAATGACCTCCGTAAACTAAACCAAACACTTTGGTTATTAAATAAAACTGTTTTTTTTGTTATCGCCGGAAAATGTAAAAAAAAAACAAAAAAAATTAGGCGCCGGCGTAAGGGTTAGGCTTAGGTTTGCCCTTCACTATTCCACATTGAAGGCTTGTCTCCGGCATGTTGTATTCATCCCTGAGAGATTTTTCCGGTGACAGAACACTTGCGTATAGTTGCTGTCCCAAGTAACGTCTCTCTGAGTTTTCTGATCTTATGTTCCACATTCCACAGTTGTCGAATGTAAGTAAGATCGCAGCCCAACATTTTGGGAACACTTGAACTGTGTGGCGACTCACTGCGTCTAGTAAGTTGTAGTTCTTCCTCTTCTCTGGTGACCAAGTTCCTGGCTCAACACTTTGCACACAAGGAAAGAAAAAAAGAAGAAGTTAGGTTTAGAGATAACTTCTTATACAAGAAATTAGTTACTTGTGATGGAAGTTACTTACGCGACGGCGAAGAAGGAGTAACCGTCCAAATGCCAAGATTGAACGCTTTTTTCGTGATTTTCGAAGATGATTTCGATGAAGTTACGGTGAGTGAGTTTCAAGACATTAGGCTCAATTTTGATGGTCTTGGTTTGCTCAGGGGTAGGGTTATCAGAGATTAGGTCATACTTGAAAACCTTGTCGGTAACATCGAAATATTCGGCGAGTTTAAGAGGGGTTTCAGGGTCTATGTGTGAGATTCCACTCAATGCATATCTAAGCTTTCCATCAACCTTACCTTGAGTGTTGATGAACTTGATGGTGCGAGTAATGTTGATTTTTCCATAGTGGTATGAGCCTTGTGGGTTAGGTCTAGCAGCACTAGCGGTCAAGTTCCACCTGAAAGATCGGAATTGATTCAAAGACCAAGCCCAACCAACGGGAGCGGCCGGGAGCTGATTAGAGGCAGGACCTTTTCCACCTTCATAACGAAGGAGTCCAGTGGTTTTAATAGGGGTCTTCAAGAATCTAGTAGAAGCTACCATGTAGTAATCTTTAGGTTCTTGGTTTGCGGTCACGATCGTGCCGAAACACTGACCAACATGGACATCTAGTGAGTCATAATCGTTTTGTATAACGTGTGAGCCTTCCATTTCTACAAGCTTCATCATGTGGTCTTGAATTCTGAAGTTAAGAGATGTCTTGAGACCCACGTTACAGATTCTAACTCTGTAGGTTTTGCCAGGTTTCAAAGTGAAAAGAGGTTTGTCTGAACCATCAGTTTTTCCAGACTTTCCATTGATAAGAACGCCGTCTGGACGACCAAGGGTACGGCCACTGTCTAGGAACTTTTTCAGTTGAGTGTGGCTCTTGGTGTACCAGTCACCAATAAGGACAGTGTAGTCATCTTCAGGATCAGCATATGGGACTGGGATCAGGAGACGGCTGTTGACACGGAGGCCACCGAAGGCACCTGCACCGCGATGCATAGCCGTGGTCGGGTAATAGAAGTAGCTACCGATCTGGTCCTTGGGCTGGAAATGGTATGTGAAGTTTTGACCCGGTGGGATTGGACACATTGTCCCGGCTGTCCCATCTTGCCATGAGTTCTTCCTATGTTGGATTCCATTCCTATTCAAGTCCAAAATTTGAATATTAGATTTACAATGTAAGTTTTGTGAAATCATACATTAAATCCTAAAGTTATATGACGAGAATCAGGGGTGGCCCTCAAAATTCCGATCTTCAAAGCCAAACTAAAAACTAAGGTTCTTCGTTTTAAAAAAAACCATTATATAAATTTTTGTGTTCAAATTATACCAACTTAAAAAACTTGGTCCTAGAACCGGTCCGAGGGGCGGCCCGTAGCATAGACCGGGTAGACAACCGCCTAGGATCCAAATTTTTGTTTTTAATAAAAAGAAAAATCTGAATATTTTTTATAATTTCAGTTAAAATTGTTCGTGAAACCAAGACCGGTCCGTTGTTAATGCCATAATTTTTACAAATTGAAAAAAAAAATTGATCCTTAAGGCTTCCGATAACCAGAGACCGACCTTGGGCGGTCCTAACAAGAATGGTTAAAAAAATAGTGATGGGTGGCGAGCTATACGTACCAAGTAATGAGGAAAGGCTCGTCAAGGTTGTTGAAGACATTGACGATGATGTTATTGTTGGAAGTTGAGTTAATGTTAGGACCGGGAAATTGTCCATTAATAAGAATAACTTGTTGAGGAACACCGAGAGGAGAAGCAGTTCCATAAGTTACATTCCAAACATGGTGAAAATAAGGATCCTCCGCATGAACCACTACGACTGCGGCCGCGGCCAAACATAGCCACGCGGCTAACACTTTAGCCCCTCCTTTCATAATAACTAATAATAAACTTTACGTTTATTAATTTTTTATATTTTCAAGAGTTGGGTGCTATTTTTTATTATGTTTTTAAGGGGGGGATTGAATTTCGATTTTTTTTTTTGTTTTCAAAAGTAAAATGACGATTTTATAGTTTAAAGAGTTTCCTGAAGTTTCTCTTCTTCTTTGGTCCTTTGATTACGCTCTTCCTTTCATCCATATTAGGAATATTAAACTTCGACCTCTCCCTATTTTTGGTTTTTTTCGTTATGTTTTCCGATTTTTGTCCTTGATTTTTTTTTTTGTCGAGGATTTTTCGATATTTGGAGCATATTTGTTGTGACTATGAATGTTCTATATACAATTTTATATTTTTTAATTACTCATATATATGCATATTATTTTTTATCATCTAATTTTATACATTATATATATAAAATTAAGTATGAAACTTAATTTGACTTAGAAAAAACAGAGTCACTTGAAAAGGGGATTCAAGCTTTAAGATGAAAAAATTGTCGGAATTGAGATAAATGTCTCAATAACATCACACATATAATACAATAATATAAATTTATCAAATTCAAGTTTACTAAATTTAATTTCATTTTATTAGTGTATCATGAAAAAAAAATTAGAATATATATTTAAAAC
Organism: Aethionema arabicum; assembly: GCA_000411095.1. Taxonomy (NCBI): domain Eukaryota; kingdom Viridiplantae; phylum Streptophyta; class Magnoliopsida; order Brassicales; family Brassicaceae; genus Aethionema; species Aethionema arabicum. The sequence continues at coordinate 25,243 of KE152802.1, forward strand.
CTAAGATTAAATATCTTGTGGCTTCACGGTTCAAACAAAAATTATATGTTTTGCTATCTAAGACTCAAAATTTCATAGTATTTTTTTTTAAAAACGTGTGAGTTAACCGGCTGAACGACTAAAATTAATTGAAAACTACCAAAATTATTGACTTCGTTAGAAAAAATTTCCAATATTAGCATATGATCCGCGTTGTTCTCTTTTTAAACTTATAAACCAAAAAAAGGAGAGGATTCTAATCATTCTATTATTATGTAACAATAGTTATCACTAATTTTTGGCATATAGTTAAAAAAAGAATTAGAGATGGAGCGTAAAAAATGGTTTGAAAAGAAGTTATTTTTCTTCCCCTACATAAACACTCAAAATCTCCCTCTTTTCTTTTATTAATTAAATATATTTTTATGTAGGCAAAAGGGTTAATTAATATTTAATACGTTCACAAAACACATAATATTTAATCTCTTTTTCTATTATAGAAAAGGAGAGAAAAATATGGTGGGGAGAGTATTAACGGTTTTGGTGTGCCTTGTCTCGGCCGCGGCCGTCGTCACGGCCGGTGACCCTTATTTCTTCTATACATGGAATGTGACCTATGGAACAGCTTCACCTCTTGGTGTTCCTCAAAAGGTTATTCTCATTAATGGTCAATTTCCTGGTCCTAACCTTAACTCAACTTCTAACAACAACATTGTCATCAATGTCTTCAACAACCTTAACGAGCCGTTCCTCTTGACATGGTACATACATAACATTGTGATTTCATTTTTCCTTGGAACGGCTTTTATTATTGTGTTCTTGAGTCTTATGGTGTATATGGTTGCAGGAGTGGGATCCAACATAGGAAGAACAGTTGGCAAGATGGTGTGGCCGGGACCTCATGCCCCATTCCAGCCGGTCAAAACTTTACTTACCATTTCCAACCTAAGGATCAAATCGGTAGCTACTTCTACTACCCAACCACCTCTCTTCACCGTTTCGCCGGTGGTTTCGGTGGCCTCCGTGTCAACAGCCGTCTCCTTATCCCAGTTCCTTATGCTGACCCTGAAGATGACTACACTGTCCTTGTTAATGATTGGTACACTAGCGGCCACACTGCTCTCAAGAACTTCCTTGACAGTGGCCGGACCTTAGGAGTACCTAACGGTGTCCTAATCAATGGAAAATCCGGAAAGGTTGGTGGAAAGAACAAACCTTTGTTCACAATGAAGCCTGGAAAGACTTACAAGTACAGAATCTGCAACGTTGGATTCAAATCTACAATAAACTTCAGAATCCAAAACCATAAGATGAAGCTTGTGGAAATGGAAGGCTCACACGTTATCCAAAACGACTATGACTCCTTAGATGTACACGTTGGTCAATGTTTTACAGTCCTCGTGACCGCAGACCAAACCCCTAAAGACTATTACATGGTTGCATCCACTAGGTTCCTCAAGAAGGAAGTGAGCACAGTAGGTGTAATGAGCTATAAAGGAAGCAAAGTCCAAGCTTCAAATGTACTTCCTAAGGCTCCAATAGGATGGGCTTGGTCTTTGAATCAATATAGATCATTTAGATGGAACTTGACCGCTAGTGCAGCTAGACCTAACCCACAAGGTTCATATCACTATGGAAAAATCAACATTACTCGTAGCATCAAGCTTGTTAACACTAAGAGTGTGGTGAATGGCAAGATCCGGTATGGATTCAATGGTGTATCACATGTTGACACTAAGACACCATTGAAGTTAGCTGAGTATTTCCAAATGGCTGATAAAGTTTTCAAGTACAATGTTATTTCAGACGAGCCAGCAGACAAAATCACTAAACTAACTGTTCAACCTAACGTTCTCAACATCACTTTCCGTACTTTTGTAGAGATTATCTTTGAAAATCATGAAAAGAGTATGCAATCATTCCATTTAGATGGTTACTCTTTCTTCGCCGTCGCGTAAGTTCCCTCTCTAAATCCATGATTCTTTACATTATACTATCAAATTAAAAAATGGTAAAATAGTTCCTAAACTTTTTCGAGTTTGTGAAAAAAAACCCCAACTTTAAAAATAGTTTTTAGACCTTGAATTTTGAGTTGGTGAAAAACCTCTAAACTTTTAAAATAGTGTTAGAGCCTGAATTTTAATAACCGAGATTTTTAAACTCCTATACCTTAATAACCATAACCAAGTTTTGTAAACTCAAATCTCAAATTTCAACTTGAAATTAAAATATAACTAAACCAAATTTGGATTATATTCTCTTTTGTTAAATTTTAAAATTACGGTTTATTTTTATGTTCAAAGCTTAATTTTAATTTTAAAAAAACCGGCGTAACAAGGTTCAATGTCTAGAAACCCTTTTTTTTACAAAATCGACAAAATTTAGGGTTTAGGGTCTATTTTATCATTTTCTCTATCGAAATTCAAACCTAAGTTTGATTTGATGAGATTGTACTTGTTGTTGTTTGGTCAGTTCTGAGCCTGGAAAGTGGACACCAGAGAAGAGAAAGAACTACAACTTGTTGGATGCAGTTAGTAGACACACAGTACAAGTGTACCCTAAATCTTGGTCAGCAATTTTGTTGACTTTTGACAATGCTGGAATGTGGAACATAAGGTCAGAGAATTGGGAGAAGAAGTATCTTGGACAACAAATGTATGTTAGTGTTCTTTCACCGGAGAAATCATTAAGAGATGAATACAACATTCCACTCAACACTAAGCTTTGTGGTATTGTTAAAGGCTTACCATTGCCTACTCCCTACACTTAAACATTTTTAATTTCACTTTTACATAAAGTGGGTGTAATATTAATTTACTAATTAACCCTTTTCCTAATTTTTAATTTTATTTATCAATTTGTAATTTGTAACCACACGATTAATTCCATATCTTTTATAAGTTACAATATTTAAACGTTGTTACCTACTTCATAAATCATAATTAAACGTAATTGTTCAATAATAATTAGCATTTGCGCAGGACATGAATTTATATATAAATATATGGTTTGTATCAAAATTTATAATTTAATCTAAAAAAGGAGTATTTAGACATTATTTCCACAAAAATTTTGCTAGTTTTGAAGAAGAAATCATATGCTACATAGCTAACTGCAACAATTTTTTTTTATCATAAAATTATATATTATTTAAAGTTTAGGAGGCAAATTATAGCTAAACAGACATGAAAATTTTAACTAAAATCATCAAATAAAATCCTAGAATTGGAAAAAAAAAAAAACAAAAACAAAATTGATAGTTGATTCCTAATAATTAAGAAAAAAAAAATCAAAATCTTTGGTTATTTAGTTAACCCGTCGAAGAAGTCATTATGATAACCCCAATCCATAAACCCTAATCCCAAAAGAACACGGAAGAATAACGCTTGAAGTTTCTGCATAAATCTCCCAACTTTCCCTGCACACAAAAAAAACACAAATCTAATCTCAGAAAAAAGCGTTTGCGTTTGCGTTTATGTAATCTAAACTGAAAACGCGAAACGTGAGTCTAAAATGTTTACCTATCTCTCTCAACTTTTCTTGTTTTCCAAGCAATGGTGAACATTCTACATTAAACGCTAAACCTCTCTGAGATTTCGGTTTAATTGATTGATCTGAATCAATTTCAACTCTAAACCGATCATTTTCTATTAACCGGTTTAATCCTTCATTTCCTTCACTTACTGAATTCAAAGATTCATCAAGATCTTGAGATTTCGACAGAATCTCATCTTCAAGAACCACTCTTAGTTTCATCTTTGTATCCTCTGTTTTACACTCTTCTATATCTTCAATTTCTTCAAATCTTTCACTTTCAAAGATCTTCTCAACATCAGAAAACATTCCCAGTCCTTCATTTCCGCTTAATCCTCGGGGTTTACCCGCGACAGGACTGCTCGGAACTAGTTTCTTGTCATCTACGTAACTAATATCTTCGGTTTGCGAGTTTAGCCAAGTATGAACCTTTGAAATCTCTGGTCTCTCCTGTTTCTTGACTACTTTTCTCTTGTTTTCAGACACAACTAGCTTGATATCGCATTCGGATATATCTTGACTGTAAACAGTTGCATCATCAGCTACATTTAGACTCAGAGCACAAGTCGATTTCGATACACTCCTGTCTGATTCAGATCCATTCTTCTTCTTCACTGATCTAGAGAATTGAGTTGAGTTTCTTCTTGTTTTAAACCCTGAAACGGCATTAAAATCTACTCCTGAGCTTCTTCTACTGCTAGCAAGTGTTTGTCTCATAAAGCTAGGGAAAACATCTGAAGCACGTCTTGATTTGTTCTTCATAATCTTCTTTGGAGTAAATTCAATCTCTTCTTTAAACACATCTTCTTCTTCTTCAAGAACAACATTAGATTTATTACCAGAGAGTTTCTCTAATCTCTCTTTTACTTCTTTAATCTCAGACAACACTCCATCTCGTTCAAATTCGATATTTTCCATCGTTTTCTGTAGATTCATCATCTCAATCTCCTTCTTCTCTTGCTCTTTCTACAAAAAAAAACCTCTGAAATATTCAGAAAAATCTTGAAATATTTTGATGTTTACTGTTTTTTTAACTTACCATTGACTCTTGTTGTCCTAAATGAATGTTCTTAGCTCTTGTTCCAAAGTTTAAAGAACATATAGTTTCACACAAATCATCTTCTCTTGGACTTATATGAACAAGCATCAACGTTTTTGAATCTTCCCCTACATAATATAAACCATTATAAGTTCATATAGAAGTTATTAATCAACCAAAATGAAGATTTAGTTACCTAGTGAGTCTTTAAGAAGCTGTGTAAGCTTACTGTTCCTGTAAAAGATACAAAAAAAGCACAAAACTTTAGTTTCAGAAGATGAGATTTCTCAAAGATTTAAGAAGGCTTTTAAGGTTTTACCTGTAAGGAATGTGAGATTTGTTGTGTTGCAAAGAGTTAATAACGTCACCAAGAGCAGATAAAGAGAGATTTATAGCTTTGCCTTCATCAAAACGAAGACCAGTAGCTTTAGTCTTTAAAACTCTTTCACTTCCTCCTAAATCAATTAACCAGATCTTGTTTGTTTCACGTCGTCTCTCAGAAGCTCCAAAACAAGTAATCGATACTCGAATCATACTGATGAAATCATCACAGAAAACAAACAAACAAAAACATCGTAAATTCTCTAAAACCCCCCAAGAAAGCTTTAAAAGAGTTGAATTTTTTACCAGTGTGATCTGCTTGAAGCAGAGTTTGAATTAGTAAAAGCAGTTGCTCTGTTTCGACAACCTTGTTTATATAACTTCAAAACTTGATTAAAGTCTTTCACTTTGATTGAAACCAAGTTCTCAATCTGGATTTCTCCTTTTGCATCTGTGTGAATTAAAAGACTGAAACAAAATGTGAGATGAAACTCTTAAGAATCTAAGATCTAAGTTGTTTACTACTAGTTAGTTACCATGGAGGAATTTGATGAGAAGGAACAAGTAAATCTCTGAGATTTCCCATGTAAATCTCAAGCATACTGAAATTGAGTACAAACATATGATTGCTTTCTGAAACTTGGTTGAATATTCCTTTGATTGTTCTATGAACGATTCCTGGAGATTCAGGAGTACCCTCCTGTACAGCAAGATTCATGAAATCAATGGAATCTTTTCAATCCAATTTCAAGATTTTATTGTGTGTTTCACTTTCCATTGATGTTTGATTTCTTACCATTGTGTATGTTTTGCCAGTACCGGTTTGTCCATAGGCGAAGATACAAGCGTTGTAGCCATCGATAACCGATTTTAGGACTGGTTCAATCTCTAAGAACACCTCATCTGCAAAATTTGAGCTATATCAAGATTCAACAACACCCGCAACATTCAAACGTATGATGCTCTGTATACGAAACGACACCATAGCGCCCCCGTAGAGGAAACCACTTGAAAGAAGCGACGTCGTAAGTCGTTCAAACGAATGACGTCAATGCAACGCCGTCGAAGCCCAATCACTCAACACGACGTCGTAGGTCATTCAAGCCAACGACGTCGTAGGGTTTTAAAGCGAAACGACGTCGTAGGGTGTTTAAGCAAAAACGACGTTGTAGGGTGTTTAAGCAAGACGACGTCGTAGTGTTTAAGCAAGACGACGTCGTAGGGTGTTTAAGCAAAACGACGTTGTAGGATGTTTAAGCAAACGACGTCGTCGGGTGTTTAAGCAAACGACGTCGTCGGTGTCTAAGCAAGACGACGTCGTAGGGTGTTTAAGCAAGACGACGTCGTAGGGTGTTAAAGCGAAACGACGTCGTAGACTATTTAAACGGCGTCGTTGGTCATTTAAATGAAACGAAATCGTTCCGACGACACATACTACAAAACGACGTCGAAGCCGCTTAAAACAACGACGGTTTCTAACATTACTTCAGCTAAACGACGTCGGAGAGCCTCATGAACGACGCCGTAGCGTAGGCAGCTCGAGTGTCTACGAAACGACGCGACTATGTATTGTGAAAAATAGACGAATTTGAAATAAGCGAGCTAACTTACCTTGTGATGAAGCAGGTTGAAAAACTCTATCAAAACTATAAATTTTCTTCTTCGTCTCTGTTAATCTAATCATAACATTCGCCGTATCAGAATCAACCGCTAATCTCATCTCTCCTCCACTTCCAGGTCTCACCCGACAAAACACACGAATATTCCCTGTCAAATTCGTCCCAAATTTCATCAAATTACACTCCAAAACTTCAAAATTGCACTCAAATTTCTTACTTTGATTCAATTTTCTTACCTTTCAGATCCAAAAATTCATTAAGAATCTGCCTTCTTCGTGAATTCAGTTCATTTACACGAACAAGTAGTCCATTGAGTTCGTCTGTAAACCAAAAAATAAGTAATTGAGCATTCACTCGTTGGATGACTGCCACGTGGATAGTAACAGCGAAATCCAACGGTTTATAATCTTTTGCATGTAGTAGGTAGAGTTAAAAAATTTATTTCACAAAAAAAATAAAAAATAAAGAAGAAGAATCCAAAATAATTAATTAATTGAAAAAAACCTCTCAAACTCTGTGAATCGATGAAAACAGAGTTATCTTCTTCATTGAAGATGTTGGAGACGGTTAAAACCGTCTCCGGTATACTCTTAACCGGTTCTGATATTGAATTCTCCATTTTTGGTAATTGAACCGGAATCTTGTTTCTTGAATCAAGTTCCAAAGAAAGAGGAGCTGAGAAAAAAAAATTGAAGAGAATATTGTTTGTTCTTCAGTGTCAAGAACGAATATATAGTGGAAGAGAGAGAGAATTGGTAGCTCAATTTTAAAATGGAAAAATAAAATTTGAGAAATTATTTTAACTATTAATAAGAAAAAGTAATAATTTATGTATTTTTAGTCTATGCAAAAGTATCTACAAGCAAATATATGATTATTCTAAAAAATTGTATTAATTTTTATTAAATAATTTTTGTGAAAATTTGTTAGAAGCAAATGACAATGTGGGTCTACTTACAAGTTTTCTATATTCACTACTAGATTAATACTCTATTAGAGTCATATTTTATTTATTTTTGTCTGTTATTCATAAATCACAAACCGACACGTTTCAATATTAATAAAAATATATAGTAATTTCAGATATAAAATGACAATATAGGTAATATATTTTGCATATATATGATATTTTAGTTTTTCTATATTTTTGAATCATACTTTACTTGTTTTTAGTTTTTTGTTATTCATAAATCGCGATTTGACACGTTTCGATATTAATAAATGTAAAATCATTAACAATTTAAGTATTATACATTGTTTTTATTGTGACAATGCATCTTTTATAAAACAATATTTAACAAGAAATGAAATCAACGTGATACCAAAGTTGATTTAATAGTTTTCACTTGTAACTTCTTTTCTGTATATTCAAAGATATCCAATTTCGAACAATGATGAAATTTATTGTTTTATATTTAATTTATACTAACTAATGAGACTAATTTTTGTCATTCAAAAGTGAAAAAATGAAATTAGATGAAAAAACATGAAATGAATGAACTATAATGGTCATTTCTTTTCATAATAATGTGAATTCAAAGACATTGCATTTTTGTAGTATATAATATGCTTCACTTAAATATTTCGTACTAGAGAAAACTACATGGCATGTTTTAGAAAAATAATATCATGAAAATGGTAGTTTAATTATAACAAAGAAAAAGAAAATTCTAACAAATATATTTTTCTTAAAGCAAAGAACTATATAAAAGTGAGTAATATTATATTAAATTTATTTTAAATTGTCTTAAGAAAAATACTCTATCAAATATAAAACTCCCATGTGACATGAAGCATAATACTTCATGATGTGATGATAATAATAATTATCTTATACTTTTTGTCATTAGCTTTACATATATATATCAAGAGTTGTCATGTTCAATGTCTTGGAATTTAGCTTCTAAATTTAATAATACATTTTCTTGATAGTTATTTATAGTATACACATTTTAAAAAAATTGTACCAATAATATCAAAGTTTAAATAAGTTGTTAAATATAATTAAGTTGATTATCACTAACTAAATTATATAACATTATTTTTAATTTCACATACGTAAATTTTCTATTAAAAATATATGTGAGATTAAAAAATTATACTTAAATATTGGTTCAAAAAATAAGATTACAAAACCGAAAATTTATATGAATAAATAATATGCTTGTAATAAATAATAAATAAAATATTTATAAAATTTGATTAATTATCTATAATATAATATACGAATGGAGTGAAAGAGTTCACCTTCAATGATGGGTCCATTTTATAGACAATGCAATTTCAATTGTAATCATCTATGGTTAGAGTAAAAGTCTATTTAATGTCAATTTCTTGTAATTTTTATTATTTATTAATGATTATAGATTAACAAAAAATTGTAGATAAATTAAAACAATATTATCATGTTCTAGAGAAATACACCAACATAGACCAATGGATGAACAGAAAGATTTGTTATTTTATTTCTTAATTTAGAAGATTGACCCAAACATCTATGTCAAATCATTTTTTTACTTCCCACGAATAGTGTTGCTTTCTATAAATATCCTTAAATATTCGAAATATTAGATTTATAACATAATTAATAAATTTTCAGATATCATAAATATAATTCTCTAACTAGTTTATAAGAAAATATATAAAAGTGACTAATACAATCAATTAAACAACACACTTCAATGTATTATATTATTCAAAAATTCTCAATTCAACAAAAAATAATGTATAAATATAAAATATAAAATACAAAATACAAAAGGGGATATTTTGTTTTTATTCCTTGAAGTAATATAAACCATTCACAAAGTTAAAAAAAAAACATAAGAAGAGCCAAAAGGTGTTTGATTGCTCTTTGAGAAAAAAGTTTCAAAGTTTCGAACTTTCAACAGAGAAAGTTCAAGAATCTTGAGGAGTCTCGAATCTAGTGGGCGTGTCAATCCCCGCCATACAACACAGTCCACTTATCAAAATCAGCAGCAGAACAATTCCCTGAGAAATCAAAATCACCACATCAAATTTTGCTCATTCTTTGTTCTTATGCAAGATTTGATCTTTGAGGAAAAAAACTGATGAAATCAGATGAGATTAAGAGTTATGACTTACCACAAAAATACCCTCCAAAAGAGATGCCTTAAATTTGCAGAGTTCATCACAAGTTGTTGTAACTGTGCTGTTACCTGTAGTGGTTTCAGCTAGAAACCTTTGGAGAGTTTGGTAAGATGTGTACCAATAAGGATCAGATACATAAAGAGCTGTATATTTGCTTCCAGATTCTTCCATGGAGTTAACAAGTTCAGAGATGATTTCATCTGCAGAATAGTTCAAAGTTCAAAGAAAAACTCAGTTTTCTATCTCAGATTACTTAAAATAAGCTGTAACCACTTACGCTCTGAATGTGACTGATCAGATGCACCACTTGATGATTCAGAACCTTTAGAGCAGTGTACAATCAAGTCAGTTTCTCCTTCTTTTCTTGTTTCTCTTCTAGCAACCAAATGATCCTATCAATGATTTCGGAGTAGATAGAGTTTGTTAAAGAGGAAAGTGAAATATGTTGGGAAGCAAAGACATAAGAGCAAGTAGAGGATTCAGATTACCTTGAAAGACTGTATGTTTGATAGTTTCTGAATAGTTCCATCCTCAACAAAACAAGAATCCGAGAACACGATATTCTTGACTCCATTATTGTGAGTGCAAGCTTCTTTAAGACCTGAAAGAAACAAGTTTTCCATTCTTTCCTCTTCTGGTGCAGCAATGTATGGGAATGCCAATGAGAAGTTGGAGGTTGTAAACAGATTCTGATCAAAATGAAGAATTGAATGTTAAATACTGCAGACTTAGAGAATAACACTGGGTAAAAAATCTCTGATATTGAACCTATAGCTTACCTTTAACGTATTAGCAAGAGCAGGATCCGAGTTTCGGTTTGAAGAAACATCCAAAGATAGTAACTGTAGGCACAACAACAATACTAACTAAGAGAAGTAGAGCTCAGAGCAGCCAATTTTTCAGCTTAACCATGTCAAGGTTTTAATACCAATCAAATCACATCGTGTAAGATATGATACACAATTCATTACCTCTTTGCCAATGAACACAAGTGCAACGTCAACAGGTTGCTGAAGTTTCGTCTCTGAGCACTAGATAAAGAAAACAGCAATACAGATAAGAGAAAAGCCAAGTTGAAATACACTGCATTGGAGAATTGAGAATCGAAAGAATGTGCTCGATGACAGTGAAATCAACATAAGAAGAAGAATACCAACAAATCAGACCAGCCTCCTTGAGTGAAAACAGAATCTACAAGATCCTTTGCAGATAAAACCTGGTAATTTACAGCCTCGTTCATTTCACCATTAGCAGACCTACAGGTTGAGAACCATATAAACAAATCAAATAAACCGTAAAGTTAGCCCTAAATTTGACATTTCGAGTCACAGTTTGTAATTTCCTACAACTTGTACGGCTCTACCGATCAAATCGAAACAATGAACATCGAAATTTACCAAAATACATATCCAAAACCATGAAAATTTCTCAATTTCATCAAATTGAGATCGAAAATTATACACAGAAGGATGAAGATAGAGAAAGAGAGAGGAATAACTGGAGATGTGGAGACCAAAGGAAAGCTGGAACGGTAGAAGGGGAAGCCAATCCAAAATCGACATGAGAAGCAACAACCAGAGCTACCAAAAACGCCACCATACCAATTGGCATCTTCATCATCTTCGCCGTATCGAAATTTCCTGCAGGTGAAGAGTAAACAAGGTTTCGCGATCAAACAGCACAAAAACCCCAAATCAAACAAAATCAATCAACTATTTGATATGAATATAAACCAAATCAAACCGATCCAGAGAATCCCATCAAATTACTGATTTTTTCACTTACTATTGAAGAGCTAACAAGAAGACAGATTCGTCTCCGACTCCGATCCTCAAATCTGGTCTGTGCTGGACGACAAGAGAGGGCGGCATGACCGATATCAAACGACGCCGTTTCCAAATTGATATCCTTTTAAAACCGAATCCGGTTAACTAGAGCCGGTCTGGTGTTAACCGGCAAATTGGGGTTATTGGGTCTTTATATTTTACGGCCCGGCCCAACTATAAATATACAAACCCTTGAACTCGTTGCCACCTGTACTCATAAGCAACACTACTCACACATTGTCTCTTACGAACCCTGGTTCGTAGAATTTCGTCCTCTCCAATTCCCGCCCAAAAACCTCCCACGATTCGGCCATTGAAGAAGCCGTGCTAAAGCTTAAGCATATTTATTTCAGAAAATGAGCAAAGTTAAGGTTACGGAAGACCTAGAAGGAGATCGCATCCAAACTACAGATTACTACTTCGAGAGGATCGGCGAACCTATCCGTATCAAAGAAGATGACGCTCAATACGATCTCGAAAACCCTCCGTCCCAGCCTCTGGCTATTTCCGAACGCCATGGCGTTGTTTTTGTCGCTTATACCTCCGGTAAGTTTCATAATCGGTTATGTTACAGTTTTTGCTCTCCTGCTGTTTATGTATGTTATCGTTTTGTGTGAATTTTAGGGTTTTTTGTTGGGAGGATTAAGGATGTAATTTCTGCTTCTAAGGATGTCAACAGTAAAAGTACCAAAGCTTCTATCGAGGATTTGAGTCTTGTGGATGTTCCTGTTGGGGACGTTCGTATGTTATCTCTCTCAGCTGATGATTCGATTCTCGCCGTTTCCGTCACTGCTGATATTCATTTCTTTTTCCTGGATGCACTTCTTGAGAAGGTATACTGCTCAGTAGCTCTTAATCCGTTAGTTTCATTATGATTTCTTCATTTTATGGTTGGTTTGCTATGCTTTTTTGTGTAAGTGGAGCACACAACTAGAAGTAGCATACAAGTTGGATTTCTACAACACCATTGCTAGGAAGTAGGATCTATGATGATAGATCGTTACTTACTTTATCTATTATTTGGCGCAGGATGCAAAACCTTCTTATTCTTTTTCACCTGACGAGTCAGGTTTTGTGAAAGATTTTCGGTGGACTAGGAAAGCCAAACATTCGTATCTTGCTCTTTCAAACCATGGGAAGCTCTTTCATGGAATTGATAATGCACCCCCTAGACATGCTATGGATGGCGTTGATGCGGGTTGGTTTCTTTGATTTCACTTCTTGTATTTTCAGGAATAATGATGCTCGAGGATTTTCCTTGTTAACTTCGTTGTTTGACAGTCGACTGGAGTTCAAAAGGGAGTTATATTGCCGTGGCTCAAGGTAATCGCCTGCGGATTCTTTCGTCAAAACTTAAAGAGAAGCTGTGCATATCATTGTCATTTGAAAGTTGGCTTGATGATTCCAACGAAAACTGTGTTGTTAAAGGTATGATGCACTTTTTTGCTTGTCTGATATAAAGTTTTTTTTTTGTAACAGATTAAATAGTCATTATAGGCTAGACACAGTGTTCGCTTATGGATGGAGTCGTTCTGTGTTCTGTTGCTTGGATATATAACATATACAAATGTTCCTGTTGAAATTTCTAGTTTCTTGGTATCTAGGATGTTACCCAGTAGTTCTGCATCTCTAAAATTTGGTGTTAAATTTCCCTGGTTTCTGTGACCACTTCTATTGATATATTTCATGGATGTCACCCAACTTTTTGTTCTGGATGCCTCTGACATCAAACCCTATCAAGGAATGATTGTTTTACCAACTATACTCTGCAACAGTTGATTCTATCAGATGGGTACGGTACGACTGTATTCTTCTCGGATGCTTTCAACTGGTTGATGGCATGGAAGAAAATTACCTTGTTCAAGTTATCAAGAATCCAGATGGGAAAATAACTGAAGTGAGAACAATTCTTCTGCATTGATTTTTGTGCTGAGTCATAGTTATTGTTTTTTTTAGTTTTTTGGATGGAATAAGACGATAAGATAATTAACTCTACTGCAATATATATCTGAAATATGGTTGTTGAGCTCTTTCATTGCAGGCTTCCTCCAATCTGGTTGCTTTATCCTTCTCTGATTTGTTTCCATGCTCAATGGATGATCTTTTTCCGACTGGTGTTGGACCTCATTTGCTCTTTAGCTACGTAGACCAATGGTAATTTAGGCTAATTTTACAGCTCTTTCTGTTCTTTTAATTTACTTTTGAGCTCTTCTTTTTCTACCTTTAATGGTGAAATTTTTTTGCTCACTGCAATTCTTTGTCAATTTTTTTGTTACTGTGGAGTGAGTATTTGATCTTCAGGATCTGGTCCGTACATAGCCTAGTAGAGTCATCTAGATTAGTTATTCCTGAAATTTTTTCTTTCAGCCATGATAAATGTAGACTACGTAAAAATACCATTATTTCCTATGTTGAACTTGATAAATGTTGCTCACTTCTCTATATTTTCACGCTACAGCAAACTGGCTATCATAGCAAACAGAAAGAGCATAGATGAGCATATTGTTTTGCTTACATGGCCATCTGGTGCTGATAAGGGTGCAGCTGCTGTTGTTGATATTGAACGCGAGACTTTTTTGCCAAGGATTGGTCTCCAAGGTAGTATAAATTCGCTGTATTGTATGTCTAAGTTCCTTCCAGTTTAACGTTTGATATAATGAAGATCAAATCTTTTTTTCTCAGACAATGGAGATGACAATATGATCATGGGACTCTGTATCGATAGGATGTCCGTTGAGGGGACAGTTAATGTCCCCTTTGGAAGTGAAGAACAGAAAGAACTTCCACCATATTGTGTTCTCATGTGCCTTACTTTGGAAGGAAAGCTGATCATGTTCAATGTTGCTAGGTAGGCTTTATCTCTCGCATTGGTTTAAAGTTTCCTTACTTTGGAATGAAGGCGGACCATGTTCAATGTTGCTAGATAAGCTTAATTTCTCATGTCGGTTTAAAGTTTCTCATTGTCGTTATCAACATTTTGAACATTAAAATGTAGTCCTCTACAGTTTTGCAGGACCCTCGGCTTCGTCTGATGTTGATTTCACCTCTTCTTCTGATATTGAAGATGCTTATGCACCTTCAGTTGCAGATGGTCTTTCTAAACAACCTTTTGAAGAGCCAGAAGAGCAAGGAAAGTCAAATGTTTCGGTAGAAAATGAGCAGAAACATCTCAACTCAGATAATTCAATTTCTCTGTTATCTACTGAACAAAGGTTTCCTAATGAAAAAACTTCTGACAAGGATTTTGAGCCTGTAAAAAGTTTAGTGTCTGGGGAAGACACTGGGAAACAAGAAGTTCATACTCAAAAGCCATTGCAAGTGGCAAATGATCAGCAAAGCATGAATCCTAAGCAGTCTGCAGTAAGTTTTGGGCAACCACCTTTGAAATTTGGACTTAACACCAACAAATCTTCAGGATTGGATACTATCCTCCCCTTTTCTGAAAAGATTCAGAAAGACGTACCCAAGCAGCCTACCCCTTTTCATTTACAGGCAAGTTATGAGTCAAACACGACACCAACTCTATTTGGATTTGCTGCTCTGCAGAATGCTACTGTTCAGTCATCACAAAATATAACAGGCCAGCCATGGTCAAGTGGGAAAACGATCTCACCTCCAGGTTTTGTCTCCGCTCCTTTTCCTCAGCATAAACAAGCTGAACAGACTGGATTAGGTGGAGTGAGTTCGTCACAGATCATAAAAGAGATGCCTGTTCAAGTTATTGAGACTGTTAGGGCATCAGCATCAAGCAATTTCACTCGTACGCTTGCCAAAAATAGGGAGGCTAATAAAGGGACACAGAAAATTGAGTCAATACCTTCTATCCATTCCTCTGAATTGTCACTTCAACCCAATTTTTCCTTCGAAAAGCCTTCTAGTCATCAGCAGCACAAAACTCGGCTCATTCCTGGGACTCAGAATCTTGAAGACATGTCAAATCAACCCAGTAATGTAATACTTACTCATAATGCTTTTTGTCTTTTTTTTTTGTTTCATTTATCTTGATATAATTCTCTGACGTGGTCAACCGGACTTTCATGCTTTCACATTTATGCAGTGCTCTAGCATTAATCTAACTAGACTTTGATGTCGTTGCATAATGGAATCTTCCCTTGTGTCAGATAAATGAGATGACCGTGGAATTGGATACGCTTTTACAGTCCATTGAGAGACCAGGTGGTCTCAAGGATTCTTGCACTGTTTTACTTAAAAGTAATGTCGAAGAATTGGAGCAAGCACTTGAAACTCTCTCTCGCAAGTGCCAAACGTGGAAGGTATATTTAACTTGATGTAATTTGTAATCGATTTTTCAATTCATTTTTTTAGTACTGACCAAACCAGTCCTCCAATAGACAAATTCTTTCATTGATCCTCATCTGTTGTTTGTATCTTCAGAGCATAACTCAGGGGCGGACAGCAGAGGTACAAGACCTTCTTGACAGAACAATTCAAGGTAAACTATTTATTTATCACTCCAACATGTAGCGCTAGAACACTATCAGCAGGTAACTGCTTTTTTTTCTTAGCTTGAATAGTGTCTTAAAGCCACAATTAGCGAAGAAGGAAAATGGTAAAATTATAATTGCCTTTAACTTGTCAGCACTGTCAGTGATATCTAAGAAACGATTGAAAGGCAAATTTAATTCTTATCCCATCACTTCTCTAAACTAACAGACAGCCTAAACTGATAAGTTGAAAAGAGGGGAAGACCCTCTGTTAGAAAATTTCACATTCGTTGTTATGTATGTATCCATTTCTGGGACACTAGATGATACGTACACCATTCTCATGATATTTAGATATGACGGTGACATAGTGTGGAGCTCCTGTATGAGATTAGCATAATTTTGTAGTCTAGTTGACGGTCTTGCTTTACATATGATCTTGGGGAAGTGCCTAGCTAAAGTGTTCTCTCGTTCTTCAGACTCTGGTCTTTCCATTTTTATAAACTAGCGCTTCATTTCTTGCACTAGAATCTAGACTGGAAGTTTTATTTCAGCTTTTTATCAAGGTTTTCTTATAGTTGTGTCATTTGGCGATATCAGTTTTGGCCAAAAAGACATACATGGAAGGTATGCATAAGCAAACTTCTGATAACCAGTACTGGCAACTTTGGAACCGCCAGAGGTTAGATCCTGAACTTGAGGCGAAGCGGCAGCACATTTTGAAACTAAATAAGGTTGCGTATGTGTTGATTTATCTCACTCATCTATCAGTTACTGTAGCAAGTTGTTTTTTCCATTTATCATCTACTTTTTCCCTTCTAGGATTTGACAAGTCAACTGATTGAACTAGAGAGACATTTTAATCGGCTTGAACTCGATCGCTACCAAGAGGATGGTGAACTTCCTGTGACTCGAAGAAGCGTGCCAAATAGGTCATCTCCTTCAAGGTATATTTTGTGCACCCGTTTGTAGAATTTATAGAATAAAAACATCACAAGAAATTGTTTAAGTTGGGCATAGCCTTCCCTTCTTACACTCACTGAATTGCCTTAATTCCCTCTGCAGACGTGTACAATCCGTCCATAGCCTTCGTAACACAATATGTGCCCAATTGGCAGCTGCTGAGCAACTCTCTGACTGTCTTTCAAAACAGATGACTTTACTGAAAATCAATTCCCCTGTAAAAAAGAATGTAAAGCAGGAGCTGTTTGAGACAGTTGGGATCCCTTATGATGCTTCTTTCAGCTCACCTTATACAGTAAAAGCTACCGATGCATCTTCAGCAAAAAGCCCATTACTCTCTTCTGTTCCTGCAAGCATAAAAGCACAGTCAAGGCAACATCAGTCATCTTCAATGAAAAGTTCTGACCCTGAAACTGCCAGGAGGAGGAGAGAATCATTAGACAGGGTAACGTTGAGGGAACTTATTTATTCAGTACTAGACCTTACAATATATGCCTATTAGTTTGCTTCTTTGATGCTACGATTATTAGCTAAAATAGAAAAGGCTTTATCTGCACTCTTTTAAATTACGATGGACCCTCACACCTGGCTCTACTTTTTGTGCTCTTTTCTTAGAATTGGGCTGCTTTTGAGCCTCCAAAAACAACTGTGAAAAGGGTGCTTTCCCAGGAGCAACGGAAGACTTGTATGAATCAACAGACTAAGTTTAGTGAGAGACGGGCTGCAATTAATACACAGGAGCAATCACTGCTTCACCTGAAAGATCATGCATCACCTGTAGTATCCTCGAATAAAGGTGAACTGAATGTCTACAGTGCATCGATTTGATCTTGATGAATGTCTTTGTGTTTCTTTTGTTTTCATATTTATTCTTTACCTCTTCTCTGGTTTGATTGTGTAATTGATTTGAGCAGGTATTATGGAATCATCCCAACGAGGGACATCTGAACTTCAATCAACCTCATTCAGACCAAGGCCACCTATGCCACAATCTAATAGTTCCTTTACCCTCTCTCCAATCTCTGCGACAAAGCAAAGTTTCAATGGATCTGGAGCTATGTTGAGCAGTACACCTTATGCCGAGGCATCTGCTGCGGGGACGAGTAATATAACAAAGACAGTTTCACAATCAGCAGGATCAATTATGCAACAGAAACGACCTATGTCCTCGTCTGTATTTGATCAGACAGCAAGGAAGGCTGGAGAACTCAAATCTTCTGAAGGTAAAGTAAACGCGGTTGTTGATACAGCTGCTGGAAGTATGCAGCGGCCTTCAAACACCTTGTTGAGACCCGATTCTGAATCTATCAGAGGTTTTGGCCCTCAACTTTCTGCAATGTCAACTGGGGCACCAGCATCTAGTTTTCCTGTAAAATCACTGTTTGGTTTCAAACCCAGCAACAGTATCTCTGGTGATAAAGTTCCTATTCCAGCTGTAACCGGATTGGTTTCAGCTCCACCTGTGTCTACCACGTCACTTGGTTTCGCTCCCAACTTATCTAAACCATCATCACCTCCCGTGTTATCCTCTACACAAGATTCAGGTATGTTTACTTTTGATCTCTGTGTATTTCGTTTGATTCCCATAATAGTCAACTAGAGCAACTTTTATATCTGATCAATGACACTGCTGTTATGAATTTCAGTTCCATCATCTATTCCTACCACCTCAGCATCGGCCCCTCAAACCTTTTCAGTCACAACAAAATCCACAGCTTCAACCACGGGATTCAGTGATTCATTTGGTAAATCGTTGACCACTGCCAAAATAGATCTAGATCAAACAGCTCAGTCAAAGGGTTCTCCAATACCTGACCTGACAGCTGGTTTTCCGTTTAAATTTCCAGCTTTGTCGTCATCATCCCCTGAAAATGTTTCATCCTCAACAGGCCGATCTTCTATATTTCCACCGTCTTCTACGGGATCAGAAGTGTCTTCTAGTGTGGTGTCTGCAAAATCTGCCACCAGTTCCGTAACAGATGGTAATCGATCAACGTCTTTGATTTTCCCTGTTTCTTCAGCCACTCCGGATGCTTCTCAGTCTCCCCAAGTTTCCACCTCTTCTTCTGCTGTATCTGTTACAGTGCCAGTCTCAGACCCTAAAAACCCAGGGACTCAGAGTTCGACAGTTCTAACGAAGGAAAGTGCTGTAGATTCTGTAGTAAATGCAGCTAAAACACAGATTGAGCTGCCGGAAAAAGGTGGTACTTCTAATCCAGAGAGTAATTTGACCCCTGTCAGTTCATCTGGGTTTTTGTCTGGATTTTCATCTGGAACACAGTCTAGTCTTGTTAGCATGGCACCTCCTTCATTTAGTTGGCCAAGTAGTTCTCAGCCCCAACAGCCATCTTCTACACCTGCCTCTTTCCCTGCATCCTCACAAACTTCTGCAAGTCCCTTTGGTACTGGAGAAACACAGGAGGATGAAATGGACGAAGAAGCCCCTGAGTCCAGCCAGATGATTGAACCTAGTCTGGGTAGTTTTGGAGGTTTTGGGCTTGGGTCAACCCCAAACCCTGCTGCCCCTAAAGCAAATCCATTTGGTGGTTCCTTCGGTAATGCTACAATAAATACTAGTAATCCGTTCAATATGACAATCCCAAGTGGCGAGCTATTCCGGCCTGCATCATTTAGTTTTCAAAATCCTCAGCCTCCTCAACAACCATCTCAATCAGCAGGTTTTGGTTCATTCTCTGCACCACTTTCTCAGACTCCAATTCAGAGTGGATTTGGCCAGCCTTCCCAGATTGGTGGTGGACAGCAAGCCTTAGGGTCAGTTCTAGGTTCATTTGGGCAGTCGAGGCAGTTTGGTGCTGGTCTCCCAGGAGGTGGCTTCGGTACTCCTAGTGGTTTTGGTGGTTCTAGTGCAGCAACAGCTGGTGGTTTTGCTGCTGCTGCTGGTTCTAGTGCTACTGGTGGTTTTGCTGCCATGGCTTCAGCTGGTAGGGGATTTGCTGGTGCTTCTACTACTCCTGCTGGTGGCTTTGCTGGCTTGGCCTCCGCTGGCGGGGGATTTGGCAGTCAAGGAGCTGGTGGGGGATTTGGCAGTGCTGCTCAAGGAGGTGGTGGATTTGGTGGAGTCGGTTCAGGATTTGGAGGCTTTGCTGCTGCAGCTTCCCCTGCGGGTGGCGGTTTTGCGGGAGCGGCCGGAGGTATGAGAATTAACATCAACCACATACATACACTCTTTATACATGATGTATGCATATACTATATACATATAATCCAGCAGAGCAACACTCTTAAGCATTTGGGGCATTGTCTTGTTTTGTGATTGTATTACACAGGTGGTGGTTTTGGTGGAGGTTTCGCAGGTCAAGGCCAAGGCCAAGCAGGTGGTGGTGGTTTCGGAGGTTTCTCTGGTCAAAACCAAACAGGAAAGCCATCTGAACTCTTCACGCAAATGAGGAAATAGAAGGACTAATACCATCCCTTAACTTAAAATAACAATGTAAGTGTCTCCTAATCTTTACTTACTTTCATTGTTGTGTCTACTTTTTTTTGTTAATGAATTTATGCCAACTAACCTTATAAAATATCAGTAAATCGCTGACGCAACTCTTCCTTGAAACTATATGATATCATTATCACGTCGCTCATGCCTTAATGGACATACAATACCATTAAGCTTTCACCCTCTTTACAAAGCCAGTTTCTCTGCCTTTTTTAAATTGTTTTTTTTTATAATTAGGAATTAATTACCCTTAATTATATATGATCATACTGTACATTTGAATTATTCTCATTTAAAATTTGATAATCATAAGGGAAGCGAGGAAATAAAAAGGAGTGGGCCTAGTGGGAGCAGTAATAGGGAGGCGTCACTGGAGTCTCTTTATTATTTAATTTTATTTTTATTAATTTTTAATTTCGCTAAAGAGATTTAATTTCTCCGGAGAATATATTTTTCTTCCTCTTCTTCGTTTCGATGTGATCCCGCCAAAGAAACTCTTTACTCTCTCCTCCTCCTCACGAATTTCTCCCTCCTCGTTTCTTCGTTGCTCTCTCTCACTCTCGCTCCCTCCTACCGGTTTGATCGCCGGAAAAAGTTGTTGGATTCTCGACATCGGAAGCTTCGTTATATTGTCTTTTATGAAGGGACATCGGAGTAGCGACGAGATTTATGATGCGTTGTTGTCCGTTCCGAGATCGAATACAGCCTTGGCTTCGCGACTATGTTAGGCTACAATCTCTCGCCGTCATCCTCATTTATGTTCAGGTTATTGCTCTCTTGTTGGTTTCTTCTGAGTTTTTTTTCTCACTCGTTGATTCGAATCTGTTGCGGCCTAGGGTTCATCGATTCTCTTTCGATGTGAGTTTTGTGTTGTTTTTGTGGTTGGAATGGCGAGAAAAGAGTTTTGTTGATTTTTTTTTTCCGGTGGTTTCAGATTGGTTGCGCGTTGATCGGATCACTGGGGGCATTATACAATGGAGTTTTGCTGGTTAACTTGGTGATTGCGTTGTTTGCGCTTGTTGCAATCGAGAGCAATAGCCAGAGTCTCGGCCGGACCTACGCTGTTCTTCTTTTCTGCGCTATTCTTCTTGATATCTCATGGTTCATACTCTTCACCCAAGAGATATGGTATCTCCCTAGCTCTTGAAGTCAGACTTTGAGTTTAGACTTCTTAATAGCTTGTTTAATTAGGCAACACATTATGCAACTGCTTCATAGAATCTGACTGATCAAAATTGGATATCAAATTTGTTTTGGCTTCCTTCGAAATGATTGATCGTTATAGTGTTCCTTTCAGTTTCTGTAGCATCTAATAGTTGGAAACATGGTTATATGATATTTGTTGGTGACAAATTATCTCATTGTCAATGCAGGAGCATTTCGTCTGATATGTATGGCATCTTTTTCATCTTTTCTGTGAAACTGACAATGACGATGGAGATGATTGGTTTCTTTGTGAGGTTTTCGTCCTCTCTTTTATGGATTCAGATTTATAGGCTGGGGGCTTCTATCGTGGACACTTCAATTCCCCGTGAATCAGATTCAGATTTACGAAATAGTTTCTTGAGTCCTCCAACTCCTGCTATAGTTAGACAACGTTCAGATTCTGAAGAAATCTTGGGAGGTTCTATTTATGACCCCGCCTACTACACCTCTCTTATTGAAGAAGGCCAAAGCAATTGGTATTCACCTAAGGTAACACAAGTCTTTCTGTTTTCCACCTTCTTCCTCTTCTGACTTCTTTATTCACTCTTTATAGTTAAAACTTTATGCTTGTTTGCAGTTTATATGTGCTCCTTAGTTATTTTCTTTTTCTTGCAATTCAATCTGGTAACCAGATATCTTCATGCTTGATTTCTCTAGCAAATCGTCCATTTAGAAAGAGTTTCCTGACTCTTGTTCAACATGTAGCGGATGCAATGTACTGAAAATGGGATAAACTAGCTTGTTGGAATCTTTGATGATTTTGCTCTATCTTTTAGCATTTTGCCACTCTTATAGTAGTTGCAAAAAACAATATATGACAACCTGTTTAGTATAGTGAATCATAATAGTAGGCAAAGTTATAGGTTTTCTTCAACAGCATTCACTCCAATGCAAGCTTTTCATATTTGTGTTCTTTTTTGTTTGGTTTTTAACACAATTCATTTTTTGTGTTCTTTGTAGATGAATCATCATCATTCAGCTGAGAACAATGGATCACCATCTGCTGCAGAAGCCTCTCAAGTTAATAAGACTTCAATATCAAGATCCTTGGAAGCAATTGATGTTAGTCTCAGTTAATTCAACACTTTGTTAATGTTCTTGGTCGTATTTCACTATATCTTGTTGCCGGTAGGCTTCCTTTCCTCGCATCACAAAAAAAATAAAAACAAGTCTGATTTGATGCAGGAGGAGAAGGGTTTAAAGCAACAAAGAATGGATTCGATATGAGCAAAACAATTGTTGCAATATAAGCGACAAAACAAAAACAGCAATTTGTCTCTGCTTTGTTAATAGCTTGGATCGTTGGTTTAGCAGACACATAAGTCTTCAGGGTCCTTTTGGAACAGTACAGAAGCTGAGATAGGAGAAGACGACAAGTAAGCACAGTTTCAATTATTTTATTTTGCATAGCAAATATAAATATATTTTTGGAATCTATGATTTAGTTTAGAATCAGAATCTACTTTGATGCATCATGATTTTATTTTTCTTTTTTTTCCGAGTGTGTAAATGGAGAATATTCTTTTTGTGTTGCAACAGAGGTAGTAGTATAAAGATTATGAGGATGTTTTACTTTTTTTTTTTGCCTGTAATAACGTTGCATTTAAATTTGGTAAATTGAAGTTTGATTTTTCACAGTTGATGCCCAAACTTGAGTGAATATATACTAAATTAGTAACATCAAATGTAAATATGATGATTGTGTGTTTAAACTAATTTTAGACATTGTCTTTCCTGTGTCTAAATTTTAGACATTAAGGATGCTCTAAGAAATATATTATTTAGTTTCACTTAGCAATAATTGTTTAGATAGAAGTCGGTTGTTTATTTATTTAATAAAGCAAATTTTAGATGAATAAAATATTTTAATTAAGAGAAGGTAGAATTTATTGAATTATTTTGTCATCTCAGAGCAACTCCAATGCATCCTCAAACCCTTAAAAAATAAGGTTTTTTGGATTCCAATGGATCCTTAAAACCTTATTTTTTAAGGTTTTGAATAGTGAAACCTTAAATATAA
>KE152802.1:49624-70246 GCA_000411095.1 Aethionema arabicum
TAAAAACCAAATTAAACCGCCTAGTCCGCCTAGCACCGCCTAGCACCGCCTAGCGCCGCCTAGCACCGCCTAGCTGCCGCCAAACCTAACTCCCGCCTAGTACCTCCGCTTTTAGAAAAATCGAGGCGGTCCATGGCCGCCTAGTGCCTAAGCGCCGCCTAAGCGTCCGCCTAGCCCGCTTTTTAGAACATTGCCTGATAGTATCCATCCAAAAACAATAAATTAAAAAAAATCATTAAATATCAAGGAGCAATAAAAGCCCACAAATAAAACGAGGTTAAAAGGAAAAAAAATGAAGGCTAAAAATGCAAGGTGTTTCCAGAAGAATCTACAGCTATGATTGAAAGGAAAGCAAATTAATGAGGTAATTAATTGAAAAAAAAGTGGTCAAAATGTTGCAGCGTCATTAGACCCAGAAACCAAACCCAGAAAGAAACATGATGATCATTCCAGATCCTTCTCCATTTCTATCTCTTCCCTCTTCCTGACCTATATAATTCCATCCTTCAATTCAATTTCCTCTTCTCTTTTAATTCCAAATCATCCAAATTGTTACTTCTCGCTACATTTCTGCATCCCTTCACTGTTGAACGAGTCTTTAAGGTATGGATTATCGCTTTTTCTTCTTCTTTTCTCCTCGTTTTGTGAATTCGGTTTTTCGTTGATTTTAGGGTTAGGGGTTAAGCAATGGATTTTTTTATGAACACAGCTTGTTTGTTCAATTTTGAATCAAAAGGACCCACTCTTGTGTGTTTGATCTATTTCGATGGAGTCTGTTTGGCTTGTGATTGACTTTTTTCCCTCTGATTCGTAGTTATACCTCCATTTTAAGCCATATAGATTCGTATTATTGCTAGATTCGATGTTATTTGGATTTTTGTATGAGCTGAGAATTGAGATTCGTCGAGACTTATTTTAGGGTTTGATGTTGTGTTTCTTCTCTGGATTCATGTTTCACAACCGATTGATTCAATAGACGTCGTCGTGATTAGCTGGTCATAAGATCTCTTTGTTTTGTTAATTTTTTTCTCAAATTTTTTCATTTGTTGATTGTTTATTATCAGAATTGGTTATGGAGGAGGAAGCCATTGCAACGAGGTATTGGTGTCATATGTGCTCTCTAACTGTGAATCCAGTAATGGAAGCAGAAATCAAATGCCCCTTTTGTCAAAGCGGGTTTATTGAAGAGATGGGAGATGACCGAAATGACCAAGATTCTGCTACTGATCATAGAGCGAACCAGTCTCTTTGGGCTCCAATCTTGATGGAAATCATGAATGATGCTCCTGTTCACCGACGTAGAAGGAACCAAAGTGTTGAATCTACTGAAAACACTGATGATGAAACTGGAAACGGTAGAGAAACTAATCTGGATTGGCAACTTCAAGAGATTGTGAGAAGAAGAAGAAGACATTCAGCTGCAATTCTGCAATTGCTTCAAGGAATGCGAGCAGGATTAACATTAGATTCCGAGAACAATGCAGATAATCCTGATAGAGATAGAGAACGAGTGATCTTAATCAACCCATTCAATCAAACCATAACAGTTCAAAGCTCTGTTGATGTAGACTCTGTTCCTGCTGGTTCATTAGGTGACTATTTCATTGGACCAGGATTTGAGGCTTTACTTCAACGTCTAGCAGAAACGGATCCAAACAGATACGGGACACCTCCAGCTCAAAAAGAAGCAGTTGAAGCCTTAGCAACAGTGAAAATTAATGAGAGTATACAATGTTCTGTGTGTCTAGATGATTTTGAGATTGGAACTGAAGCAAAAGAGATGCCATGTAAACACAAGTTTCACTCTGATTGCTTATTGCCATGGCTTGAGCTTCATAGTTCATGTCCAGTCTGCAGATATCAGCTCCCTGCAGATGAAGCAAAGCCAGATTCAGTGAGAGCAACAGATGGTTCCTCCACTGCTTCTGGTACGAGCAGCCATGAAAATGAGAACAGTGGCAGAAACCAGAGAGAGGAGGAGGAAGAAGAAGAAGAAGGGAATGGAGATGGCAACAGAAGAGGCTTCTCAATTCCATGGCCATTTAGTAGCTTCTTCTCATCTTCTCAAGATACTAATCCATCAACAGATACAAGCTGAAACATAAAAGTGAAATGTTTTCTGGAATGTAAATAGTTTCTCGGATTTGTTTGGTAAGTGGAAGTCTTTGAAGAAACATATGTTTTTTTTTTTTTTTGGTAAAAAAACTCTTTTGCAGAATTATGATGTTGTTTTTGTCCGTAAAATCATTTTTTTTTATATAAATAGATTGTAGAGAATCGTGACTGTTAGCCTTCCACCGCAATTTTTTTAAAAAGTTAAAATTTAATTTTCATTAATCAATTAAAAACTTTATAATTAAAGTTAATTCATTATATGTTGGATTAATTTGTTATTAATAATTCATATTCAGTAAATAAACAGAAAATATTTAAATAAAAAGAAGAAATAAAAGCCCAGAAATAAAACGAGGTAAGAAGGCCCAAAGGCCTAAAGCCTGAAAGGCCCAATAAGAGTTGAAAGGGAGAAAAATGAATGATTCCAGATCCTTCTTATTAATTATCTCTTCGCTTTTATTTCTCACCACAATTCTTTTCTTTACCTATTTAAAACAACCTTCCAAATCAAAAACCCTTTCTCTTTTAATTTCCCAAGTACGATCATCTCCAAATTTTTCATTTTCGCTACAATCTGCAGCCGTTTTGCAGTTGAACAAGTCTTCAAAGGTTCAAATTATCATCTGCCTTATTTTTTCTTAATTTTTATTTTTATTTTTATATGGATTTGGGGGTTTTTGGTTGATTTAGGGTTAGGGCGGTAAGAAATTGATTATCTTCGAGCACCGTTTTCCCTTTCAATTTTGGTGTATTTTTTGATGTATTTCGTTCAGTATCTTGTGTGTTCGGCTTTTCTTTCTCCGATTCGTAGCTGTTTCCCCATGTTGGATCACATTAATTCGTAGTTTTATCATTGCTAGATTTGATATAAACTTTGATTTATCGATGAGCTTAGAAGCGGATTTTATCGAGATTTATTCTAGGGATTGATATTCTTCTTTGGATTCCAATTTTTATAATCGATTGATTCGATAGACCTCCTCGTGATCTGCTGAATAAGTAATTCCCCAAATAAAGATCTTGTTTCTTGTGAATTTGTGTGCTTAAATTTTGATTGTTGATTGGGCATGATCAGGATTAGTTATGGAAGAAGCCATTGCAACAAGTTACTGGTGTCATGTTTGCTCTCGAACTGTGCATCCAGTTATGGAAGATGAGATTAAATGTCCCGTTTGTCAAAGTGGGTTTATTGAAGAAATGGGAGATGACCAAGAATCAGCTACTGACCATGGTGGTAGCCAATCTCTTTGGGCTCCAATGTTGATGGAATTCATGAATGATCCTCCTGTGCACCATCATCCTAGAAGAAACCAGAGCTCTGAAAATGACGGTGATCAGACTGAGAATGAAGCTGGAAACGGTAGAGAAAGTAATCTGGATTGGCAACTTCAAGAAATTATGAGAAGAAGTACAAGACATTCAGCTGGAATTCTGCAATTGCTTCAAGGAATGCGAGCAGGGTTAACACTAGAAACCGAATATAATGGAGATAATCCTGATAGAGATAGAGAACGAGTGATTTTGATTAACCCATTTAGTCAAACTATAACTCTTCAAGGCTCTGTTGATATGGACTCAGTCCCTGCTGGTTCATTAGGTGATTATTTCATTGGACCTGGATTTGAGACATTGCTTCAACATCTAGCGGAAACTGATCCAAACAGGTATGGAACACCACCAGCTCAAAAGGAAGCAGTTGAGGCATTGGCAACAGTGAAAATTGACGAGACTCTGCAATGTTCTGTGTGTTTAGATGATTTTGAGATTGGAACTGAAGCGAAAGAGATGCCTTGTAAACACAAGTTCCACTCTGATTGCTTATTGCCATGGCTTGAGCTTCATAGCGCATGTCCAGTCTGCAGATATCAGCTCCCTGCAGACGAACCAAAGCCTGATTCAGTGAGAGCAACAGATGGTTCGTCCACTGGTTCTGGTAGGAGCAGCCATGAGAATGAGAGCAGTGGCGCTAATCGCAGAGAGTAACGAGGAAGAAGAAGAAGAAGAAGAAGAAGAAGAGCTTTGTTCTCATCTTCTGAATATATAGTCGTCATCCATTGGAGCTCTGGAACACAGTGGCTTCAAAACTCTGAAAAACTTGTTTCTTTGAGTCTCTAGTACAAAGCTTTGAATATGACCATCAACTGTTGTCTGTGATGTTATATAGTTTCTCTCATTGAAAGTCTTTGGAGAAGCAAGTAAACCTTTAAATTTGTGTTTTCTTTTTTTTTTTTGATTTGGAAAACAATTTCATTTGCAGAATTATGATGTTGTTTATGTATGTAAATTAAATTCACTTCCTCAATTTATTATTTTTGTATATGCATAAATTGCAGAAAATCATTTATGTATTCGCCTTGTCTGGTTTAAAATATGTGATGCTGGCAAAAAAAAAAAAAAAAAAAATATGTGACAGTTAAAATGAATTTTCTTCTTAAAACACAAATTAAAAAAAAATATATAAATGATATCATTACAAAACTCACAAATGTTTTTTTTTTTTTCCGCAATGCACTAATATATATGAAGTTTTTGTTTTTGTTGAATTGTGGTGAGCAAATATAAAAGCGAAAAAAAAAACAATGCGATAAAATAAAAAGAAAAAACACAACACAATATTCTACGTGGTAGATAAAGAGTGGGTGGGTCATATAAATTCCAGCAAAGGCTGTAACGTTAGCAAAATTCTTGTGATTTCTCTGAATTACCCTCGGCTTAGAAAGATAGTGAGGGGTAGTATAGGGAAGTATATATAAATATAAGAAGAGGTTAAAAGGTCCCTGAGATCCGAAATCCGATTGATAAGCCTCTGAGATCAAATTCCATCCTCAAAGAGAGAAAACCCAGAGCGAACACAAATTCACTCTCTCCTTTATAAATCCCCAAATTACAAATCTCTTTCCCTCTCTAAAATTTCTCATCTTCTCTATAAAAACTCCTCCCTTCTTTCAAATCTTTTCCCGGGTTATCTACCCAATCGTTTAGGGTAACGAAACCCTAGATTCTTGTCTAAAACCCGGATCCAAAGCTAGAGAAAGGTCTGATCCATTATTCCCTCTCTTGTTAAGGGATTTGATCCCGATTGGCTTGATTGAGCTCGTGTCGGTCCCTTTTTTGGTTGATTTTACCGAATTGGATCTTGGGTTGTAAAATCGGATTAGTTTTGAAACTTTTGTGAAAGATGTTTAGTTTTTTTTTGTGAGGAAACGATACTGAGCGCTGTCTCGTCGTTTCTAGAATTTTCATATAATCAAAACCCATTTTTGAGATGATCTGATCGGGGTCAACGAATTGTAAACTTAAAACCATGTTTCTCGTGTAGATGTTTTCTTAGCTTAGACCGACATGTGTGTTTTATGATTTTGTTTTGAGCTGAATTTGGCTGATGGGTGTCTATGATTTGTGTTTCTTTAAGGTAATGGCTGATCAAGGAGTTGAAGCGAGCCAGCCTGTTGACCTTTCCAAGCACCCTTCAGGGATTGTTCCTACTCTTCAGTGAGTTCTTTTGTCTCTTGTCTAGAGCTCGAGGTATTAGATTCTGGTGGTGTACTTTGTGAATGACAGTCTTTTATTTGTTTTGTTTCAGAAACATTGTGTCAACAGTGAACCTGGATTGCAAGCTTGATCTTAAATCTATTGCCTTGCAGGCTCGAAACGCTGAATATAATCCCAAGGTTTGCATCTTTTTGTGATATTTTAGTTCTGTTATCGATCTAATTGAATTGAATTTAGCTAAAAGTCATTAAAGAGTGTCGTCTATATACAGATCTATATTAAAAAAATGAGGAAAGCTTTAGCTTGTCAGAGTTCTTATTGGCTCTAGCAAGTTTAAATTCTCACTTTCAGTTTGTTTAAATTCTCGGAATTGGTTTATTAATGTTTCCCGTTTCAGCGTTTTGCTGCTGTAATCATGAGGATAAGAGAGCCAAAGACCACAGCCTTGATTTTTGCTTCTGGGAAAATGGTATGATATAAGCTTACAGTCTGTTTGGTCACTTTTGATCGGATTGATTCTTGTACTCTGTTTTCTTATTAACATGGCATCTGTGTTCTTCAATTTAAGGTTTGTACTGGAGCTAAAAGTGAAAATTATTCGAAGCTGGCTGCAAGAAAGGTAACTATCTCATCTCCAGCCTAGTAGATTGGTTGGCTGAAGATCCTTCCATTGTTACATATTCAATACAAGTTTAAATTTCTTCTTCTATGAACAATGTAATTAGAAACTTGATGAAATTCTAGTTAGGCATTTGTTATTAATTATTTTAACGAACCTTTCTTGTTCTTCAGTACGCTCGGATTGTTCAAAAGCTAGGCTTTCCTGCAAAGTTCAAGGTAATTCTATATATATATATATGTCTCTAGCTCCTGATCCAATATACACTGCAGCATTCAATTGTATTTAAGAAAAGTATACTGTCAACTAATGAAGTCGCTGATTACGTTCTGCAGGATTTCAAGATTCAGAACATTGTAGGCTCTTGTGATGTCAAATTCCCTATTAGACTTGAAGGTCTAGCATATTCTCACAGTGCTTTTTCAAGTGTAAGTTATCTCGACACAGATCTGTATTTCACTCTTTTCTAGGTTGAATTGTAAGCATATTGCAGTAATATGTAGATAATAATTGGTCTGATGATGTGTACCTCTCATATTGATGTCAGTACGAGCCTGAGCTTTTTCCAGGACTGATATATAGGATGAAACAACCAAAGATTGTTCTACTTATTTTTGTCTCAGGAAAGATTGTTATTACCGGAGCCAAGGTAACATTATCTTAAGTTTTTACAATATTCCCATGAAATTCTCTAAAGCTATCATCTGATGAACAAAAGCTCCTGAGATTACTATCAGATGAGAGACGAGACTTACACCGCCTTTGAGAATATATATCCAGTTCTCACAGAGTTCAGGAAGATCCAGCAGTAGTGTTGTAAGTCTTCAACTTTTGTTTATCTCCTTTTACATCTTCATTAACTTATAAGTAAATGGTTGATACAAGCAGAGACTACAAATCAAAAGCAAAAACAATTTTCAAATTTGGATTTTACCATGACCATCTTCAACAAGAGCTGTGCTGAATCTTTGTCCGAAACTTTAAAGATCTTGGTGGTGGCAAGCCCTTTCTGAGGTTATTATTATAAGTAGGCAAGAGTTTTTCTTCCTAATCAGATTCAAAAACCAAAACTGTAAATACAGAATGGAGATGCTACAAAATCTCTTCTTTTTTTGTTATAGATTTCTTACAACTATGTTGATTTGAGTATCTTCATGTTCTGTTTACAATACTAAACTCTTGAACAGTACATTAGTTCTTTGCTAACTGTTTGTAATACAAACTTTGTTTAAGCAGATTTGCAGCTGTAGTTTCTTAAGATGTCTGTATAATTATGAAGACATGTGAATTGGACAATGATATTTCGGCTTCATATATATATAAGATAAATGTATCAGTTAAGTAAATTCTACAGTTCTTAGACTTGTAAAGAAGAGATTTAGCAGTTAGTAATTCACAGTAGATTTGATTGCGTCCAATATCTGCATCAAACGTGAACCCAAGACTTCGTTAGAAACGCCATTTTTGAGGAACAGAAGAGTAAAGTAGAGAGATAGTAATTGCCTTGTTCTTGGTGGGCATGTAGAATGGCTCGAACACAAGTGGGAATGGAGTGTCCAGACCACAAACTCTGCTTACAGGAGCTTCTAGCTGCAGAATAATCAAGAATTGAAAAACCATTTGAAAGTAGTTCAATAGACTCATAATTTAGTAGATTGATCAGCTTATGTTTACTCTCAAGAAGCAACGTTCAAGGATTGTTGCAGAGATCTCTGCTCCAAATCCACCTGTTACAGGAGCTTCATGGCTGATCTGGAAGAGAAACAAGCAAACTCAGTCTTTAAGACCGACCAAACTCAGTCTTAACTGAGACTGAGAGACAGTTAAAACTTACGAGAAGTCTTCCTGTCTTTTTGACTGAAGCCTCAACAGTTTCCTTGTCCCAAGGGATTAGAGTCTTGAGATCTATCAGTTCACATGATATTCCTTCCTGCATGGACTCAAAACCAGCAATAAGAACTGGGAATGCAACCATCATCAAGTTGAAACATGGCATTGAAATAATCTGGTCCTTGAAGAGGTAATAAGAGAGCTTAAACCTTTTCTGCATCTACACAGGCTTGTTCCATTACAGTGAGCTGAGCTCCCCATCCGACGAGGGTTATGTCACTTCCTTCTCTGATAACCTCTGCGTTTGATAAAGGTATCATATAGTCATCCTCAGGGACTTCTTCTACTGCTTGACGATACAGCCACTGAAAATCCCAGTTTCGAGAGTTTAAAGGAATATGTAAGGACACTCAAGAAGAGCTGTTTTATGTAGATGAAAGGAAGTACCTTAGGTTCAAAGAAGACAACAGGATTTGGATCACGGATACATGACAACAATAATCCCTTTGCTTCCCGAGGACTGCGAGGGATAACAACCTACACAAATAGGTAAGAAAGCTTGAGAACTAACTAATTCAATGAAACAATGACAGAAAGAGGAAAATGATAGGTTTTTGTAAGAACATATACTTTGATACCAGGGACATGGCAAAAGAAAGCTTCAGGAGATTGCGAATGATAATGCCCGCCATGACCAACTGCTCCATATGGTGCCCTTATTGTAAGTCCTAAGTAATCCATATAAACACCAATGAGTATAAGAGATATTAATGTCAAGCCAAGAAGAAATTAACAAAAAGAAGAGATATACCTCCACAATTGAACTCATTACCACTTCGGTATCTAAACTTAGCTGCCTCATTAACAATCTAATGAATCACAAACTCCATTAAAGAAGGGGACAAAAACAGTGGTAAGAATTCATATGCTTGGGTTGAGAGGAAACCTTTACCTGATCAAAAGCAGGATAAATATAATCTGCAAATTGAATTTCTACAATGGCTCGGTTTCCCTGTTAATATCAAACACAGAAAACTCTAATATCAATTTAACATGCAGAGATGTAATTCAATGTACAATACTGTGCATATGACATCAACATAAACGAGAACTCACCATCGCTGCTAGACCAATACCAAATCCGACAATGCCCTGTTGCAGAACAAAACCAGTCAAGCTTATAGTGATTTCTCATCAGAACCTTACAAGAACACTACCTTAGCGTACCTGCTCGCATAATGGAGTATTGAACACACGGCTTTTCCCAAATCGTTCAGATAATCCTGTTGTGCAGCGAAAAACTCCACCAAAACCAACATCTTCCCCAAAGACATAAGAGCTTCAACAAGAGTTTCAACAACAAACTCAGACTCAAAACACAAGATCACTCATGTTTCAAGGAACTAAGGTGTAACTACGGAACGAGTAACTCATCTCGCCAAGTCATAGAAACAAGTCTAAGAGATAAACAACAACTGGTTACAGTAAAAAACCTACTAATCTGAGGATCAAATGCGTGTTTCTACGTGTATATATGTGTGAGTACACAACAAATAAAGCAGAATATAGAGACTTCATAAAACAAGGTTTGCTGCTACAAACTCTTTAAGCAAAAAAAAAAAACAAAAATCTCACCGAGGATCAGTTTCCAAAGCGATGTGAAGCGCTTGGTTGATAGCTGAGTACAGATTCAACGATTTCCCAGTTCCGGATTCACACACCGCCGTCGATACACTCCTTGCTCCGTAACTGGAGCCCGGAACAGTCAATCGCCGGCAGAATTTACTTACAAAAGCGGCCATTTATGCAAAAGCTCGAAGCTTTCTTCGAACCCACCTATAATCAATCTAAAAAGGTACGAGATACCAAACAATTGCGACTGGGAAACGCTGAAAGCTTGTTTTGGCAACAATCACCCACTTTGGTAGATGGTTTCTTTAATGTTAAAGGTTTGTACTTTTGGCTGAAACAAAACAGAATTTGAGTACATAACGGAGATAAGAGGATCGTCTTGCCACGTTGGATCCTACAAGTAATTGCCTATAAGACTTCCTTAAAATTCTCCGCCTGAACTATATCTTTAACCTGCAACTAAATCAATCAGATTAATCACTAATATCTGTAGTAACCATTTTGTATTGCAACAGGCCCATGCAAAGTTGTAGAGATGAAGTACAAAAAGAAAGCTAATCCCTTGAAAGCATCTGATTCCAACTTGGCTTAATATTGGGAACACTATATTTCAGGTAGCTTGGTGACATGACAAAAAAAAGATAAGAAAAACAACTCTCAGATCTCAACTAAAAACCAAAAGATAAGAAAAACAAAGCAGAGTGATGTCTAAAACCAAACAACAAGCATAAGGAAAAAAAAACCCAAAAAGAAACCTTTCTATGCCTTACCCAAAAACACACCTCATCCCACCTTGTTTTTATAGGGATCTTTATATGCATTGCATTTACAAGGCAGGATCAATAGAGAAAAACAAAACCCAGACACTTATGAAGATAAAGAAACTGAAAAGATACCCAAAACATAAGGAGGACTAACTTCTAAGAGGCGAAAATCGAAAATAACCGGCAAATCTTCCATGGTTTGATTCCTTATCACCTGTGTTTAGCTCAACGGCAGATTGGTTCCCATTAAAGGTAGCAATGTATTGTGTTTTCTCTGAGTATCAGGAATCTTATCTCTTTCAATATGTGCTTAAGACTTGGAAGATTGCCGTGAGATTGCTTGGTAAGAACTAGCTACCGTTACGAAGAATCACAACTGGTTTGTCGTTAGTTGAAATATTCGATGTCTTGGCAATAGAACCATTTCCAGTAGAGTGAGTTGCTGAACCAGAATCCTTTGTCGAATTAGCAGTAAGAGTTTCCTTTTCTTCACCAATGGTTTTCCCTTCCCAGACCTGTTAATATGATGGTGTATTACAATATTAGAGAAGAGAGGTGTTAATGAAACTGTAAGAAGCTATGGAATTAACTACTTCTTGTCTTGCCTGTTTTTGGGATCGCAGCTGCTTAGCTTTCTTCTCCAAAATGGTACTCTGCCGAACCTCGTAAAATGAAAAGTCATCCAAAATGCATGTCTTACTGCTATGCTCCTTGAAAATTTTTAGTATCTTCAAACCTTGCTCCAACTTGACCTACATGAGCCGATAGAGAAAGTTTAATATCGAGGCAGAGTGAAACACATGGCAGATCAGAACTATTGGCTCAAGAAATGTATCATTTACCTCTTGTGTATCTCTACTGTTGGTAACGGGTTTATTCTCGTTGTTCTCAAGGGTAATATGCTTCAGCAAACTGTTGGGCACATCCTTTACAATATGCCACTTGAGGGGAAACGATCCAGTCCACTTGTCTTGTTGCCAGTACTCAACATTTTTGTTGAAATCAACCGGACCTATCATTTCCGCAAGCCCAATAAATTGTCCACTTGCATTAACAGAGAAGAAGAGAAACACTGGGCAACCTCCAGGTTTCTGCTGAGCCTCCTGATATGCTGCATCAAGCTTCTTGTTTCCATTTGGGGTACTAGCCCAAACTTTGTATTTGATACTCTTATGCACATCATCTTCACTGTAAGATTTGATTATGAAAAACATAGCATCTGTGTACTCCACTGGAAAATCTTCTTTGTTACACTGTTCCATATCAGGAACAATGCATGTTTTCTCCGTCTTTTCAGTGGTCGGTAAATTTGATGCGTCAGTCTGCACCTTCACCTCTAAGCTAGCTTCTAACATGTCTTGCTGGTTCTTTGTACCCTTGGCCCTAGGACCCCTATTTAGTTCATTTAAACCATCGACGTTCTCATTTCCATAGAAGTAATTGTTACCCCTTCCCCTACTTCTATATTTGTTGTCTGCAGTCATCCATCCTCTTCCATTTGTTCTCGAATCATAACCAGTAGAGCCATAACCCATACCAGATCTCACAGTGTTACCATACTGACTATATAACTTGTTCGGATACGCCCTGTTGTAGTACCCTTGAGATGCATAACCAGTCATGGATGCAGGCTGGTGCATA
The DNA here is from genome assembly GCA_000411095.1 of Aethionema arabicum. Lineage (NCBI taxonomy): Eukaryota > Viridiplantae > Streptophyta > Magnoliopsida > Brassicales > Brassicaceae > Aethionema > Aethionema arabicum. The sequence goes on from KE152802.1 coordinate 61,718, forward strand.
CTCTGCAGGGATTAGATTACTGATATCAATTCTACAAATACAAAAAATTCTGATTCCCAGTTCAACAGTCTACTTCAGAAAAACAATTCAACTTATAAGTATGACTCAAATCTTAAACTAAGAAAATCAAAGAACACTCATAGACCTTCGTTAAATACTAGGAGCGTGAAAATCAAGAATATCATACCGTGTAATGTGAATTTGAACGATAGTTTTGATTCCTTGATGCAGGTACATTGCTGCCCTTAGAAAACGAGGATGCAACTCCACTGCTAGGAACGGACCTCTGCACATCTGAAAAGCTAGATCCATATGGCACAGGAGTGTAAAATCCATCATAACTATACCTGGGATCCTGATAACCAGCAATAAAACCCCCTCCAGAAGCACTGTTTCCATACAAATTACTCGAACTGTTGAGTGTGCTCTGGTTCAATGGTTTTATGGGAATTGAACCGTTGTTTCCTTTCGCCATACCAACCTTTGAAGCACCTGCAGATGCAGCATTATTGCTTTCTGCAGGGAGTGTCTTCACGTTAGCACCTTTGTTCGTAGAGAAGTCGCCTGGGGTGGAGACAGGAACAGATGAAGAGAAAGGCCCACTGCTGGTTGTGAGAGGAAAGTAAGAAGGGTACTGGTACTGCTGAGCACCATATAAGTGACCATCACCACCAGCCTGTGGAGCAGGACTTGTTGCTGGAGAATAAGGATATGCAGCATACCCGTACCCCTGTGGGTAAACAAGAGACGCATTCTCTCCATAAACACCCTGGAGAAATTAAAAAATTGTTAAGTAAAACAGGGGAAAGAACTGAAAAAAGCTATAAAGTCTGTAAGCAACCTGCTAGTAAGGAAACTGCTCATAAGCAAAAACAACGCGCTTACAGATGTCATGTCAACACTTTCAGGATTTGCATAACCTGTGTTGTATTCACTCCAATCTTGACCATTCCCATAACCTATAAAGTTATACGAAAAGAGAGGTTGCGTTATCCATATTACAATAATTCTACACTGTAGTGGGCTGAAGACGGATATGCAGGCCTTACCTCCAATATAATAGGATTGATATCCACTCGGAACATAGTAAACTGAAGGGTCTAAAGCATCACTTGGTAGCATTGGTGACAAAGAGCGATCAAATGAAGGAACTTGACCAGTCGAATTCATAGCTCCATACTGGTAAACCGCCGCCTGCACAGACAACAGCCTGAGAAATCTACTCGCTAAAAACAGGTGTTCAAAAAATATGGAGAGGACTTCTCAAAAAAATATGCAGAGTAACTAAATGTTATATGTTTCTTACCTTCTTAGGTGGCTCAGCTTGTGAATCTATAGACAATTTTTGCAATAGATCAGAAGCTTCTAAAATGAGAAGTGAAGGAAACAAATAGTTGCCAGTGCCATAGATATGAACTTGACTAATATCAAACTAGACAAGAACGCAAGAAAATTACACACAATTATGCAAATACATCAATCAACTCTACTATTGATGAAAGTCTAACGCTTTGCCAAAACAGAATCTCTCAAAAGACGTAAGAAGCCGAGCTAAAACTAACACAGCCGACGTCAGTGAATCCAATGAAACCTAGTGAGCTACGCAATACAATAGGATTCGAATTGACACGAATCGAGAGAACCGAGCTCAATTCAGAATCCTAAATCGGCAAAACAGGTAAGAAAGAGCACAAGGAAGAAATCGAAAAACATAAAACCTAGATCGAAATGAAAAAGGATACGATCTGCAGAAGGAACGACAGTAGTAGACATGTGAACAAACTCTGCAACGAAGATGTGAAAGATTCTTTTCGGATAACGAATACAACAAAAAGGGAAAGAAGAAGAAGAAACAACAAAAGTAGAGAGATAGAGAAAACAAAATCAGAAATAAAGAAAATGGAGGAATCTAGGGTTTAAGAGATAAAACGAGAAAAAAAAAAGAGGGCTTTGAGTTAAATTTCCCCTTTAGCCGCCAAGGGAAGACGAAGGGTTTTCGTTGGGCAGAGGAAGAGGCCAACAAAAAAAAAAAAAAATTAGCAGACGCTGCACTAAAATTCATTTATTTTTAAAGCCCAAAATAAATAAGGCCCACTGGAAACAATATTAGGCCCAATTAGATGCGGGCCGGAGTCTAGGATCCAATGACCCATCTGATATTTTCAATAATTGATCCAACGGCCAGAATTATCTCGAAGCTTCGAAAGAGCTCACCTCAGGAAACGTTAAAAAGACTTCACGTCTATATACTTCTCTGCTCAAAGCGATAATAAGCAGATAAACCTAATACCTAATTCAAGCTTGTTTTCTTATCCGGAGAAAACCCTTTCCGGAGAAAAGCCCTTTACTTTGCTCCTCGCCGTCTGCGTTGTGGTTTATGTTAGTTGCTTTGCCCTTTTTAATCTGTGGAGTCTATGCATTTTCTGTGGCTTAGTATATGTGTGTCTGTGTTCATGCTTGTTTAGTGTTGGTTGGTTTGTTGGATGAAAAGTGTTTGTAAAAACATAATTTTTTGGGAAGTTTTAATTCAATTGCTAGTGCTAAATAGGGTTGCTATTTCCGGAAGTTGTAAATGTGTTCTCAGTGAGAATTGAAATGGAAATGAGTCGCCTTTCTTTAGATTATATGATATTTGTTGCGAGTTTTCATGAGCCGGTGGTTCCTTTGTGGCTTATGTGATTATGTAATCGTTTTTTCATCTGGAGTCGTTATGTCGTTATATCGTAACCTGAAACTACTCTGAGTTGTTCAATAACCATTGTAATTCTTTCCTTACAAATGTTATCTGATTGTTAATTATCAGTGTACGAGGTGAAAATGGCTTCAAGTTTCACTGCTACGTCTTCTCTTGGCTCCTTGGTTGCTACCAATGGTCACAAATCAGATAAGAAACTTCTGAACAAGTTCTCCTTTGCGACCTCCATTTCTTCAAGTGCATTTGGAAGGAGACAGAATCTGTGCCCTAGACCCATCAGATCCCGTTCTGCAATAGTGTGTGCAGCTAAGGAGTTACATTTCAACAAAGACGGCACAACCATAAGGAGACTTCAAGTGAGACTTTGTTTTCAATTTTTACCCAAAATTTAAAGGTTAAAATTATTTGATGTCTAACATTGTGTTGTACTAGGCTGGTGTGAACAAGCTTGCAGACTTGGTTGGTGTCACACTTGGACCAAAAGGGCGAAACGTTGTTCTTGAAAGCAAGTACGGATCACCAAGAATCGTTAATGATGGTGTCACTGTTGCGAGGGAGGTATAGATTTGTTACCTCATAATGAATGAACTTTGGTTTCACTTATGAGTTATGACTCTTAAAATTTTGAACTTTCTTCCTGAAGGTTGAGTTGGAAGACCCGGTTGAGAACATTGGCGCTAAGCTTGTGAGGCAAGCAGCTGCCAAGACCAATGACTTGGCCGGTGATGGCACAACGACCTCTGTTGTTCTTGCACAAGGGTTTATTGCTGAGGGTGTCAAGGTCTGTAATTCTGCAATGTTATTCTTTCAGTTTTCTTTGGTGAACTTAAAGGGTATCAAACTAATCTTGAAATTGTTTTTACAGGTGGTAGCAGCAGGTGCAAACCCTGTGTTGATCACTAGAGGCATTGAAAAGACGGCAAAGGCTTTAGTTGATGAACTCAAGAAAATGTCTAAGGAGGTATAGAATTTATAAGAGTTATCTTTTGTTTTTGTGAAGGACTCAATCTAAGATGATCTGTAATGCTTGTATAGGTTGAAGACAGTGAGCTAGCAGATGTAGCAGCTGTTAGTGCAGGTAACAACTACGAAGTTGGAAGTATGATTGCTGAAGCAATGAGCAAAGTAGGTAGGAAGGGTGTGGTGACCCTTGAGGAGGGTAAAAGTGCCGAGAACAACCTCTATGTAGTGGAAGGAATGCAATTTGATCGTGGTTATATCTCTCCCTACTTCGTGACTGACAGTGAGAAGATGTCAGTTGAGTTCGACAACTGCAAGGTAATGTTACCCGATTATGAATAAATGTTCAAGGCAGATCCTTTAGCCATTAAGTGAAAGATTATATCAGGGTCTCTAATGCATTGTATGAATGCAGTTGCTTCTAGTTGACAAGAAGATAACCAACGCAAGGGATCTTGTTGGTGTTCTAGAGGATGCAATTAGAGGCGGATACCCAATCTTGATAATTGCAGAAGACATTGAGCAGGAAGCTTTAGCTACTCTTGTTGTCAACAAACTTAGAGGCACACTAAAGATTGCAGCTCTCAAAGCTCCAGGATTTGGAGAGCGCAAGAGCCAATACCTTGACGATATTGCCATTCTAACCGGAGGTAAGTACTTTGCTACATCCATTTGTTGAAGATATCCGGTGTTTAATATTATGATTTATCCCCATCTTTCTATCTGTGTGTGCAGCTACTGTGATTCGTGAGGAAGTTGGTCTTTCACTTGACAAAGCTGGAAAAGAGGTCCTTGGTAATGCCTCAAAGGTCGTCCTGACCAAGGAGACTTCGACCATTGTAGGTGATGGGAGCACACAAGATGCAGTACAAAAGCGTGTTACACAGATCAAGAATCTCATTGAGGTAGATAACTAATAGTAAAACAGTAAAGCTAGTGGTGGCTTCATTACTTTTTTTTTAATAGTTTGTTTACCGTAATGTGGTAAAAAACTGTGCAGCAAGCAGAGCAAGACTATGAAAAAGAAAAGCTAAATGAGAGAATTGCAAAGCTATCTGGTGGAGTTGCTGTGATTCAGGTAACTACACTCAAATCTGAATTCATAGTATTCATACAAAATAATAACGCATTGGGATTGTGAAACTAAGTAAAGCTTTTATGTTTTTACTAAAGGTTGGAGCACAAACTGAGACAGAACTCAAAGAGAAGAAGCTAAGAGTTGAAGATGCTCTTAATGCCACAAAGGTGATTTTCTGAGGTTTTAGAGGACTGCTATTCCTATTCTGCCTACTTGTGGACTCTTATCTAATCACGATTTGATCCTTCAGGCTGCTGTTGAGGAAGGCATTGTCGTTGGTGGTGGCTGCACTCTGCTTCGGCTTGCTTCCAAGGTTGATGCCATTAAAGCCACCCTTCTAAATGATGAAGAAAAGGTTGGAGCCGACATTGTTAAAAGGGCATTGAGTTACCCTCTGAAACTGATCGCCAAAAACGCTGGTGTCAATGGAAGTGTAGTCAGCGAAAAGGTAACACAACATTTAGTCTATTTGCATTATCAGCTCTTGGTCTTAATCAGAGGCTTGAAGAGCTCTCTTTGTTCATTCTAGGTTCTTTCAAATGATAACTTCAAGTATGGTTACAATGCTGCAACTGGCAAGTACGAAGATTTGATGGCTGCAGGCATTATAGACCCAACTAAGGTCAGTTTTGTTGAAATGTCGTCAAAGATTCATATGATTCTTGAGTGAATTTAAGCTTACTAGTCTCCATACAGGTTGTGAGATGTTGCTTGGAACACGCAGCTTCGGTTGCAAAGACGTTTTTGATGTCAGACTGTGTCGTTGTTGAGATCAAAGAACCTGAACCAGCTCCTTTGGCCAACCCAATGGACAACTCAGGTTTGTTTAGAATCTCCAGTTACCAAACTCATGTTTCATCACTGAATCTGTTTTACTTCTCTTGTTTCAGGATACGGATACTGAGATTCAGGTGTTTCGTAAGAGAAGATAGACGAATATTCCAACGGGAGTAGTAGCTTGCTTTAAACTGGTCGCAATAGATGAGTGTCCAAGTGTTATGATTTTGATGAATTAGAGATTGTGTCATGTAAAACTGAAATTTTTTGAATCAATCATATGAATAAATCATGATTCCTCAATACGAGACATCCTCAATACAGTTTCCTCAAGTATAGCTAAGCTATGAACTGAAGCGAAACTATGAACAGATAGATACACATCAAAAGACATAAACTTTCAGGGAAACTATTGCTTGTTAAAGCCAAACAAGGACTCGATGGCGTTTATGGGCCAATGGAAAATATATGTCCAATTAGATTCGACCCGGAATCTAAGATCCGATTACGCATCCGAATTTTCAATGATTGATCCAACGGCCAGGATTAACTCGAAGCTCTCAGAGAGCTCAGTTCAGAAAACGTTACAAAAAGTTCACGTCTTTTTACTTCTTTGCTCAAAGCGATAATAAGCAGATAAACCTAATACCTAATTCAAGCTTCTTTTCTTATCCGGAAAAACCCTCTCCGGAGAAAAGCCCTTTACTTTGCTCCTCCGCGTCTGCGCTGTGGTTAATGTTAGTTGCTTTGCCTTTTCTGTGGCTTAGTATATGTGTGTCTGTGTTCATGTTTGTTTAGTGTTGTTTTCTTGGATGAGAAGTGTTTGAACCTTAAAAACGAATTCTTTGGGAAGTTTTAGTTCAATTACATGTGTTAAATAGGGATTACTATATCCTTAGGTTGTAAATGGTGGTTTTGAGTGAGCTCTGAAATGGAAATGAGTCGCCTTTCTTTAGATGTTATAATTTTTGTTGCGAGTTTTCTTAAGCGAGTTGCTCCTTTGTGGCTTATGTGATTATGTAAACGATTTTTCAGCTGTAATTCTTTCCTTACAAATGTTATCTGATTGTTAAATTCTCAGTGAAAATGGCTTCAAGTTTCACTGCTACGTCTTCCCTTGGTTCCTTGGTTGCTACAAATGGTCACAAATCAGATAAGAAACTTCTAAACAAGTTCTCCTTTGCGACCTCCATTTCATCAAGCGCATTTGGAAGGAGGCAGAATCTGTGCCCTAGACCTGTAAGATCCCGTTCTGCAATAGTGTGTGCAGCCAAGGAGTTACATTTCAACAAAGACGGCACAACCATAAGGAGACTTCAAGTGAGTCTTTGTTTTCAATTTTTTACCCAAAATTTGTTTTAAGTGCTTAACGTTTGCATTATCTGATGTCTAACTCTGTGTTGTACTAGGCTGGTGTGAACAAGCTTGCAGACTTGGTTGGTGTTACACTTGGACCAAAAGGGCGAAACGTTGTTCTTGAGAGCAAGTATGGATCACCAAGAATCGTAAATGATGGTGTGACTGTTGCGAGGGAGGTATGAATTTGTTACCTCATAACGATCTTTGGTTTCTCTTAATGACATTTAGAATCTTGAACTTTTGTCCTGTAGGTTGAGTTGGAAGACCCGGTTGAAAACATTGGCGCTAAGCTTGTGAGGCAAGCAGCTGCCAAGACCAATGACTTAGCCGGTGATGGCACAACGACTTCCGTTGTACTTGCACAAGGGTTTATTGCTGAGGGTGTCAAGGTCTGTAAAGCTACCTTTTCAGCTTTCTCTGGTGAAATTAAAGAGTATTATACTCATCTTGAAGTTGTGTTTGGTCAGGTGGTAGCTGCTGGTGCAAACCCTGTCTTGATCACTAGAGGCATTGAGAAGACAGCAAAGGCTTTAGTTGGTGAACTCAAGAAAATGTCTAAGGAGGTACTGAATTGAAAAGAGTTCTCTTTTGATTTTGTGATGATTCAATATTAAGATGCTAAAGACGATCTGTAATGCTTGTATAGGTTGAAGACAGTGAACTAGCAGATGTAGCAGCTGTTAGTGCAGGCAACAATTACGAAATTGGAAATATGATTGCTGAAGCAATGAGCAAAGTGGGTAGGAAGGGAGTGGTGACCCTTGAAGAGGGTAAAAGTGCTGAGAACAACCTCTATGTAGTGGAAGGAATGCAATTTGATCGTGGTTATATCTCTCCCTACTTCGTCACTGACAGCGAGAAAATGTCAGTTGAGTTTGACAATTGCAAGGTAACTTTTCCGGATTATAATTAATAAATGAAAGATAAGGGGTATGATAAGGATCTCTAATGTATTGTGTGATTGCAGTTGCTTCTAGTTGACAAGAAAATTACCAATGCAAGGGATCTTGTTGGTGTTCTTGAGGATGCGATTAGAGGCGGATACCCAATCTTGATAATTGCAGAAGACATTGAACAGGAAGCTTTAGCTACTCTTGTTGTCAACAAGCTTAGAGGCACACTAAAGATTGCAGCTCTCAAAGCTCCAGGATTTGGAGAACGCAAGAGCCAATACCTTGACGATATTGCCATTCTAACTGGAGGTAACATATCCATTTGTGTGCATTGATGATAATGTCATGGATTTGTGTTAAAGCATCCTCTTTTTTAGTTTTAAACTTGACCTAGTATTTCTATCTGTGTGTGCAGCTACTGTGATTCGTGAAGAAGTTGGTCTTTCGCTTGACAAAGCTGGAAAAGAGGTCCTTGGTAACGCCTCAAAGGTCGTCCTCACGAAGGAGACTTCAACCATTGTAGGTGATGGGAGCACACAAGATGCAGTACAAAAGCGTGTTACACAGATCAAGAATCTCATTGAGGTAGATAAGTACTAGCAAAACAGTAAAGCTCGGTTTGCTTTCAATTACTTTTTTGAATAGTTTAATTAAAGTAATTTGGTAAAACTTTGCAGCAAGCAGAGCAAGACTATGAAAAAGAAAAGCTAAATGAGAGAATTGCAAAGCTATCTGGTGGAGTTGCTGTGATTCAGGTAACTACACTC
>KE152803.1:4659-16699 GCA_000411095.1 Aethionema arabicum
TTAGCATAAATTTTATTATTAATTGCTATGTATGTATAAATTTTCTTTAAACTTTATAAATTCACCCACTTATTTTTTTATGTTTTAAAAACAACTATGGATTATTATATTTTAAATTTAATTATATTATAATATTAAAAAATAATACAATAACATGTATAAAAATAATAAAACACACTAGATTTTAATTTAATTTAAATACTCTTCCCATAAATGATCGACTAATGCATCTCGAAGTGCAAAATGAGCATTTTTATCTTTGATTTTTCTAAACCAAGCAAGAAAATTTTGGAATTGAATATTGCCGTCTTCGGCTATGTCGACTTGTGGAACTGGAGTTTCTCTTTCAAGTTCAATTGGTGCATTGAGATCGTGCTCGTTTTCGATTACCATGTTGTGTAAAATTATACATGTAGTCATAATGTCATGTAACACATTTAAAGATAAATGTTAAACTATTATTAATCAATAATATAAAGTAAATATTATTAAACTAATTATTTGTAAAATAAATGATTGATTTGTAAATAAAAAAGTTCAATTGCATAATAGCATTATGCTATATTTCATTTTAAATATAGAAACAAAAATAGCATAATGCTATTTTGCAATTAAAAATAGAACCTCATTGAAGAAGATTTAAGTATAAAATAGCATAAAATTATAAATATACCACTACTATTTTTAATTGTAATCAATTTTTGATTTTTAAATAATTTTCAGTTGATTTCATTTTTCTAACTCAATTAATTTCATTTGATGTTTCATTATTTAAAGCGACTTTTCAGTCAAATTTGATTAATTTTAAATTAATGTTACTTTTATGATTAATTATAAATACCTTTAATTAATTCTAAATTCTTAAAAATTAATATTAATATTAATTTAATTTAATTAATTATTAAGTAGATATAATTAAATTTTGTTATGTGTTCCTAATGAAAAAAATGTTTTGTCTCCGTCTCTGAAAATTGAAATCGTAGTAGTTGTAGTATTGAAGTTTGAGACTTTTAGACTAACAATTTTCATGTAGAAATGTTGCAATAATAGTAATTTTGCAATAATAGTTCCACTGCGGAATTATGTGTTCGTGTTCTGAATGACATAAGTCAATGACTACTTTGTATAGACTAATGACTTATCTCTACTTTTAACTTTTAACTAACTCAATTTTTTTAATTCCGTGTTTGGGTATCTCTTCACTCAAATTTCAATAAATTTGAAAAATAAGTCAATACTCTACTTCACCAAAAAAAAAAAAGGTCAATACTCTATATAAAGAGTACTCTAGTTTGTTCACTTAAAAATTAGATACTAAAGACTATAAATTACAAGTAGATCACTCAAATCATCAATTTCGCTAACTACAAACCTAAAAATTAAATTATACTAAAAACCTAAAAATTAAATTATAAAATTACAACTACAATATAAAATTATTTCCATAATGGTTTCATATATATATATGGCCAGCCAAATACTTTCGAAATGATAAATAAATCTCTTTATTTTTATTTTTACATTACAAGTTAATATTTAATATTTATAGGAAAATAATTAATGTATACTTTTATTTTTACATTACAAATTAATATTTAATATTTATGAGAAAAATAGTTAATATATATTTACTAGCTAAAGAATATATATATTTGTATTTCTAGATTAGTTTTGTCACATATACAAATATTACATGGAGCTACAACATGTATCGATTTTTTTTCTAAATTAAGTTTATATTTATATTTAGATAAATTCAAATATTTGATTTTACATATATATATATATATATTATTTTTTTGCCTAATAATTATTTGAATATTTAAAAAAAATTATATTTATATGTAGATAGAAAAATACAAATTATCAAGATTTATTTCAAATTAAGTTTAAACTTATAACCTACGCATATGGCAGGTCTTAATATAGTTATAAAGAGTAATATAGAAAAAAAAACTTGAAGTTCCAAAATAGTGAGTGAGATTTTTCTTTTAAAATCTTAAAAATGAGATTTTAGGATTTCCATTGGAAACAAAAAAAAACTTTAAATTTAAAGTTGTAAGATTTGTTTTAGAGACGTGGTTAGTAATAAACAATAGTATCATTCTCTACATTTCAAAATAAATACAACGATTAACACGATTTTGAATGAAAATAACCAAATACCACATAGCCAAGTATACTACAATAAATGAACCATTTTTTATGTTTCACAAAATTGTGGATATTTTTCTTGAACCATTAATTCATATTTTTAAGTACCATGCAATAAGTTTTTAATATTTGATAAGTAATATCTATATAAGGTTGATGGTTAAGAGTTGACAGGAGATCCAACACACCAATATAGGTGTTTGGACTCCCACTCATTTTTCTATTTTTTACCATTTTTTTTAATTATTGATATTGTTTTAGTTTTTTGAAAATTTGTGTGAATTATACTTTCACGCATTCTATTTTTGTTTTATACACTCAATCATGTTATAAGATGTTATAAGGTATCATATAACGAGAGCCGTGTCTGAGTACAATCAACACAAACATTTGATTAGGGCCTCCGATTATTTAGGGCTTCAAAATTTTGTAAAAATGTTTATATTTTAGGGGTAAAACACTAACTTCTAGAAAAAATGTCACTGGTTTACTACTAGTATGATGAATTCTTTTTAAAAAAAATTATAATATTAGTGGAACCATAATATTTTTAACTTAGGGCCCCAAAATTTTTTTTAGTATTCCGGATCAAACTTACGTTTGGGACCTCCAAAATCTCAGGAACGACCCTGCATATAACTTCTTATAACAAAATTTATAAGATATTATACTTTCTATTTATTAATATAAGTTGTTATACGATGTTATAAGATGTTATAAGATGTTATAAGCGAATGTATAAAACAAAAAAATAAGCTACAAATGTGTATATACCTAAACCACCTCTTCCAAAGTGCATTTAACTAATTCTTCCTAGTCTTTTTAGAATCAATTTTGATTTTATATTTAATTTTGTGTACCTATTAAATAATTGTGAGTGCCCCAATTGAAATTTTGTTTTTTTCTCCAACAAATCATTTTCATATTTTTTGCTTTTTATATATCTTAAAACAATAGTTAATTAAACTCAAATACATAGATGCAAAAAAAATTCAATTACTTGTAAAAAAACATATATATATTTAAAAAACACTTTCTTAACTCTTCTAAGAAAATAAAATAAGATTGACTAGTTAATTTTTTTGAAGATATCAAGAACCTATTTTCAAAATATAATAAAACCTATTTTCATTACTAATAGAACTCAAATACATATTTGAACTCAATTAATTTCATTATTTAAAGTGACTTTTTAGTCAAATTTAATTAATGTTACTTTTATGATAAGCGATTAATTATTTTTTTTTCTTTATTACTTTTTAATTATAAATACTTTTAATTAATTCTAAATTCTTACAAATTAATATTAATTTAATTTAATTAATTATTAAGTAGATATAACTAAATTTTGTGTTCCTAACGAAAAAATGTTAGGTCTCCGTCTCTGAAAATTGAAATCGTAGTAGTTGTAGTATTGAAGTTTGAGACTTTTAGACTAACAATTTTCATGTAGAAATGTTGCAATAATAGTAATTTTGCAATAATAGTTCCACTGCGGAATTATGTGTTCGTGTTCTGAATGACATAAGTCAATGACTACTTTGTATAGACTAATGACTTATCTCTACTTTTAACTTTTAACCAACTCAATTTTTTTAGCTCCGTGTTTGGGCATCTCTTCACTCAAATTTCAATAAATTTGAAATCTAAGTCAATACTCTACTTCACCAAAAAAAAAAGTCAATACTCTATATAAAGCTTACTCTAGTTTGTTCACTTAAAAATTAGATACTAAAGACTACAAATTACAAGTAGATCACTCAATCATCAATTTCCCTAACTACAAAAGCAATATGTACAAAGTAGAAACATAGTCAGAAGAATGGAGTAGAAAAGCAACCGTTAGATCTTGATCTCTCAATACTTACTCCATGGCATAACATTCATCGTCTCCAATCCAAAAAGAAACCGTTACTATACCTACAAAAAAAAAGTTCAAAGATTAGTATACATACATAGTCTCCAAAATTTCCTAATTAAAACAATGATATATATAGTAAAATCTCCTTACATCAATACTTCTAGTGGATTAGATCATTCTCCTATAGAGGAAGAGAAACAAAACTTGGAACATATACATAGCTAACACATGAACTAAATCTTCCTGTATCAGCTTCTTTTTTGGTCCCATCCTTACTAATTTCAAAAAGACCATAATAATCATTAGCGCCATCGTCAGTCATTTCATGACAGTATACTCTGATCTTATCATTCTTGTCAATGAAAAAGCGATGACAAGTATATAACAACAGCCAATCAGGGATAGCAACACTTAAGTACTTGCTCCATGAGATAACTTCTTCATTCACTTTGTTTGACACCCAAATCTCAATCTTCATTGCTTCATCAGATTGGTGCAATAAAGAAAGTCTATCTCTCTTGAAACATGATAAAACCATTGTATCATCATCATAAATAAGATAAGGCTCATTGGGAAGATCCGATATGGGTTTGAATGTTTCCGATGAAAAATCGAAACTCTGAATGAATATTTTGTCATCAGTGATCTTATGTGCCAGCCAATACATGTTTCCATTCACAGAAACACCTGCACAACCTCGTTCTCGTGACCAATCCAAAGAAACATTGTTGTTGCTCCATGAATTTGATTTTATATCATAGATCTCCATCTCCACTTCATTAATACGATTGCAAAACCTAAGGATTTTGTATCCTTCACGAGATACATTGTTGTATCCAATACCGTAGTTATCGTACCGGTCACTAACCCTATGTCGGAGTTGAATCCATTTGATTTTCCCCAAAATTGGATTCCATATTGCGTAGAAATCCTTTAATCGCGTGTTATCAAACGTCAACAACAATAACCCATCACATTGAACCAAATAAGAAATCCGAGGTTTCTCAGGGAACTCATCAGGCAATGGTGAAATTATGCGAGTCTGGGCTACTGGCTCGAAAATTTCAACCATGTTATCGATTCGTATGAATCGTTCCTCAACGAAATCCAAGTGTGTGTAGATGAATCGTTGGTTCTTGAAAAGAGACTGCCATTGTTTACAAACCAACTGAAGCCTTATCAGATATTCGATAGGAATTCGACAAAGAATTTCTTCTAACGAATCAGAGGGTAACAATAGAAGAGCCGAGAAAGAAGCCATAACTCAATCGTGCTTTATCTCTCTAAATCTCTTCACTAATATCGTCGATGAACCTCAGAAGCAGAAACGAAATCGCTTTGAATCCCTAAGAAATCGAAACATGTCAGATTATATTTTATAAAAAGCAGGCAGCTGTAAAAGCTTTCTAGCAATGAATCCTTCTTCAAACATAACAATTGCAATTGCAAATGAAGAGATCAACTTACGTATCTCGCGGAGAAGAGAACAAGTCTTGGAGCAATGGCAGGATAATGTGGGTTTGTTGCAGCAAACAAACCGAATCTGAAACAGGAGAAAGGGAGATTTCTTCAGATCTGTCACAAAGTGTAGTTTCTTCAGATCTGAAACAGGAAACAGAAAAGAGTCGGAGAAAAAGGGAGACGATGGAGAAGAAATACCGAAGAGAAAGGTGAAATTGAAGAAACTCGGGAGGTTTCAATGGCAGGAATCCTGCACGATGAAGAGGAAGAAGAAGGGGATGAACGGAGAGGAAATGAAGCGGTAGTTTTTAGGGTTTTTGGAGCAGCTGATGAAGACAAATTGTGATTTAAAAAAATTAGAATTTTCACCATTATAAAAAGACGAAAAAGGAAAAATTTACACCAATCTTTTGAATTTGTATACAATTTTAGAACAACACATCTACTACACAAGATATTATTATATATATTTTAACATATTACTATATTTTACATATCATAATATATATTTACAGATTTAACAACAAAATTATTTTTTTACTGTTTATATCATTATTCACCGAATGAAAAACTATGGAAGTCATTTTATTATTTTACATATTTTATTAGTAAGTATTTAATAAAAACATCTCACAAAATACTAATTTTTAACTATTAAAATATATATAGTTTTAATACTAACAATAACTTAAATAACATTACTAACATATTATTATATTTTTTTTAATTTCCAAAATAAAAATCAATACATAAAAGAGTTATTAAAAATGATATGTATATAAATAAAAATATAACTCCAATTAGTACAAACGTCTAACTATATAGTCAAATATGTTTCAACAGTTCAACATTATAATACATACATTTTAATACTATACATTGCACAAATAATTTCTACAACTAAGTTTAGACTCCAAAACATTTTACTTTAAATATGAATTTGCCTTATATAAAAAATCTTGTAGTCGACAATTTAATACTTAAATCTCACACTAACACCATTACACTCATAAAAATTAACAAAAAAATCTTAACAATAATTAATCAAATGATATATGATAATATTATTTTGCACTAATTAAAACACATTTGTTTCTAATATTATTTTACATATATGTTTCTCATATTTTAAGAAAATAATTTATATAAAAATGTTGGTCTAAAACACATTTTGTTCAGTAAATTTATAATACATTATATAATACCCAACAATATAAAAAATTTAAAACAAGAAAAACTCAACAATGTATTATATAATCCTAATGAGATCTAATTAGTTTTGAGAATTGACTTGGTAAAGACAAATCATTACATAAAACTAACAAAAATTAAAGCTCCAACAAGAAGTTTTAAAGAGGTTCTTAACAAAAAAAAATTAATTTTTTTTTTATATTTTAGTTTCTCAAAGTTCCTATCTCTCTACTTTTGTATATTTTTAATTCAATTTTTTTTAATTATAATTAAATTTAATGATGAGAACGGTCTAAAAACCTCTCTATCTCACCATTGAAGATGGTCTTAATGCTGCAGCTTCTTGGTTTGGTTCTATTGCCTTGTTGTTTTTTCCACCAAGTCTGCTCCACTTACGTATCTTGCTACAAACGACACAAATCTGAATGGTGCGCCGATGAGTGGTGCCTCTACCAGAGCCACAACACCACCATTGTTGTCTTCTTTAACTATTACATCTTGTGATTCCACATCTACTTCTTCTTCCTCGTTTGATTTTAAAGAAACTGACACATGTTGTTCTTCAGTTTCACCTTCGACTGGTGAAGCTTCTATGTCCTTGAAGTAATCATCTTGCTTCATCTCATTATCGTGTATTAGTATCTTTTCTAGAGTACAACTTTCTGCAATCTGTGAGTTTAGTTCTTCCACAAATGTATCCTATAATTTCAACAATCAAAAAAAGATATTAGAACACATGGAGTTTAAACTTAAAACCAATTGACACAATGAATGCTGGGACCGGTCCTAGACATGAGACAAAACAGTAAATTGAGGCTTCTTTTTTCTTATAACAAAAATTAAGAGATTAAACAAAAAAATTTACATGTAAACGATTTGGGTGTCTAGGCTAATGTTTCATCCGGTGTTTCCTAAGACCGGTCGAGTAACCCATGTTCTATATATATTCATATTCATGTTGGTCCTTCGAGATGATGACCCTTTTGAGTTATTCATCTTAGACCAAATCCCATCTCAGCATAAATTCCACAAATCAAGGTCGATGATATCCGTTAGAATCTACTAGACTCTAATATCATATGAGAAACATGAGGTCTAATTCAAAACAAATTGACAATTAATGGAGTAGCTCATGTTCTCTATATATATACTCATATTAATGTTAGTCCCTATCCGATGTTGGATTCCAACAAAACAATTTGTGTTCCTCACTAAACTTTATTATTTGAATTTTTGAAAGTAAAATAACTCTTTCATTCATTTTTGCGGTTATGAACATAGGATAAAGATCAATATATATATTTGACTAAGGATATGCAAGGAGATTGCATCATAGATATCAAAAGGAAACTTATCATTTTCCACTGAAATGATTCATACCTCTTTATGAGTGACGACGGGTCTCTCTTCTAGCAATTCGTTCATCTTCACTTTTATACTAGACTGCAAAGTTTGAAGAGAGTAAATCAGTTTACATATGATCACATAAAGAAGAAAATGTAATACTGGGAACAAGAAGGAAGAATGTTCCCAATGTTGAAGATGTCTTACCATTTCATGAACAAGTTCGTCTTTCTCCTTTTCTAAATTTACAAGCTTTTCCTCTAACTTTTTCTGCACAAAGACCATGTTATTTTTGAACATTAGCTTGCATATGGTGGGAGAGATTTAAAAGCTAGGAGCATAGTTTTTTAGTTAGATATTGGGATTGTGGTATTTTAAATACTGCACTATTTTCATTTGACAAAAAAAACTTTAACTATCAAAATGGTTTAACATAAACTTTAAATTTTCATAACTGGATTTTTTAATATAAAATTAGATCATAAACACAAAATTAAAGTCCAAGCTCAAAATTAAATCCAAATAAACAAAATTTAGGTTAATTAGACTGTTTTTTCAAGTTTAAGTTTGAGATTTCGGATTAAAAAAATCCAATTATTAAAGTTTAAAAAACCCAGTTATCAAAATTCGAACTTTAAAAACTCATTTTGATAGTTTAAGGTTTAAGGTTTAAGGTTTTTCTCACCAAATGGCAATAGTTTAAGGTTTAAAATACCATAATCTCTTATTTACTCATTACCTCTTTTTGTATGTGAGTTTCATTCTCAGTATTCAAGTGCATAAGCCTTTCTTCTAGCAATGCCTATAGAATGAATTTTCAACTTATAGATAATTTAAAGGACATTGAAACTGTGAACAAAGCTTTTAATAATTCCGTCACTAAGCTTATTTTGTATGTGAGCTTCATTCTCAGTTTTCAAGTGGACAAGTCTTTCTTCTAAACATGCCTAGTAGTCACCATGTATTATATGAACTTTAAAATGAAGCATAAAATCAAGAAAGCAATAAAAAATAGTTTACTATATAATTCACCAACCTCTTTCTGTATATGTGCTTCATTCGCGGTTTCTAAATGTTGGATAGTTTCTTTGAATAAAGCCTATTATCATATATTAATTTGAATCCGTTATTCCACGAAGGTAAAAACCAATGATTAAGTGAAGAGAGTATTACCTCTCTTTGAAGGTAGGAATCAATTTCATCACGTAGCTTCTTGATTGTTTCTTCGAGTTGCTCCTATAACAACAGTACACACTAATTATGGGATTAACGTAAGAAAGAGAGAAGATAAAAGTATTACCAAGTAACGAGGAATTTATTGTCGACACTCCAAAATTTATGGCATATTCCATTAACAGATGCAAATATATATTGTCGATCTATAGATAGAAGTGCTTCATTTGATATATAACTAACATGATTTTTGCTTATAGAAAGTGACAAATACCATCCAACATCAGCATCCACTTATTACGAAACGAGAATCATAACAAAGACCAATCATTGTAAGTAATTTTTCATAACAAAATTCTTCCTCAGTTGAATTTTTGTGATCTAAGTATGTGTGTAATCTATACCAAAAGAAAGAAAACTAGACATATGGTAAAAAACCACCCACAAGAACACTAACTTCTTGGAGCGATGAAAAATTATTCATCGTTTTTATTGATGATTAGAGTCTAAGTCTAAGAATGTTCTAGAACAGTTCATTGATGAGGTGTAAGGGCAGTTAGATAGAAAGTAAAGGTAGTGAGATTTGATAGATGTGGTGAGGTCTAGGGAAACTTCAAAAAAAAGGCAATGTCTAGGTTCATTTGCAAAGTTACTTGAGAGCAGAGGCATTTGTGAACAATACACGTTGTCTGTGGTGATGCAAAGGATATATAGAACTATGAACATACCTTATTTTGTATGTGTGCTTCATTCTCAGTCTTCAAGTGCACAAGTGTTTCTTCCAAAAATGCCTAGTAGCCACCATGTATTATATGACCTTTCAACTTGAAAATGAAGCATAAAAACAACAAAGCAATGAAAAGTAGTTAACTATATAATTCACCAACCTCTTTCTGAATGTGTGCTTCATTGGCGGTTTCTAAACGTTGCATAGTTTCTTTGAATAGAACCTATATATTATCATATATTAATTTATATCCGTTTTTCGACGTAGGTGAAAAAAACCAATGATTAAGTGAAGAGAGCATTACCTCTCTATGAAGGTATGAATCATTTTCATCACGTAGCTTCTTGATTGTTTCTTCGGGTTGCTCCTACAACAGCAGTACACACTTGTTATGAGATCAAAGTAAAAAGATAAAGGATAAAAGTTTTCAGCAAATAACAGAGAAATTATATTGCAATCCTATGTTTTTAATATGGTATCAAAGTCCACAAGACCCTAACATATATCATTGCCCCAGATGTGTGACCCTCATATATTCATATCTTGCGCTTGTGTTCTTCTAATCACATTGTTCCTCTTCTATCGTTAACCTCCCCTTGAAATTCAGCTTGCCCTCAAGCTGAACTCCATGTGTGTATCATCTTGAAACTCTTGTGCTCTCTGGAGCATTTCATCGAACACCTTGTATGCAGACTTGACCAATTGAAAATATTGCAACTTCTCTTACACAATAACCCCCAGTTTCTCTTGTGATTCCAGTTTTTCCTCTTAAAATATTTTCTGCTGGTGTTGAACAAGAGCAGTTTGATAAAATCAATACTAGAATTCCCTCTTCTTGCCTGATCAAAGATCTTTCTTTATTGAAGCAGATCAAAAAAACAATATTTAGGGTTTATTATTGAGTATCCCTAAACTCCCCAAAAGGATTATCATCCCTCCGAAATCCTAAAATCTCAATTCCCTTTCTCAATATTCAATCAGTTGCATATAGGAATTGTAAAATGTAGTATGATATGTCGACCAATTGCATAGACATATAACATGAGAAATTTCCCATTCATATCCAAAAACGAAACATAATAGAAGATTCAATTTCTCGATTTCATTAATTTGGATATATGAACTTACATTGTTAGCGCCATTGATCGGGTGAGATTCTTGTAACTCATCAACATTTAGACCACTACTACATTGAGCGATTTCAACATCTCCGATATGATTCTCATCGGCTGATGAGTTTACTGGTCCGCCAAGTACAGCGTCGTCTACACGCTTATTTTGCTTATTCTTCTTCTTCTTGTTTCTCTTTTTCTTCTTTTCATCTTCCATACCTCAAAAAAATTCTTGAAATTCGATTCTTCTAGAATGAAAATCAAAATGTTCACGACTCAAATCGTCAAACTGGAAAAAAAAATCTCCAGAATTTATAACATCAGATCTGAAATAAACATAGAAAAGGAAGTATTTAGAGGAAAATGTATGTCAAATTAAGGGAAAAAAGTAAAATATGTATTGTTCTTATGCTTACTTTGGGAAACAATCTGGTCAAATGAGCAGATTGGATTGGTTTTGGAGAAGAAATCTTATTGCTTTTAATTTTTCACGCCAAAAATGGAAGAGAATGGCCTCAACGAGAAACATAGATCAAACACAAACACATAAATTAAACAAAAAACTTTTTTAAAACGATAATAAAAAAACTAAAAAAGATTGTATAATTACTTTTAAAGTTTTTTTCGAAATAAATATGTTCTTTTTTTGTCAAAAATAAATATGTTCTTGTAATAAATTTTGGTCACTTCTCGATTAATTTTTTTTTAAAAAATGCGTCAAAGATTTTTTTATTTTCAATTTTTGTTTTATAATTGGGTTGTGACTGGGAGAAAAAAAAAAATTGGGTTGTGACTTCGTCTTCTATCCAAATTGATGACTCGTTTTTTTCCTTGTAACGTGCCTTATTAAATAATTTTCTAAAACAATAAAAAAAAACTTAATATTAAGCTGTTTTAGTCTATTAGATAGTTGACCGATTAATTTCAAATTTTATTACAATATTTACTTTTTATATAATTTATTAAACCCGATCGAACAATGGTGTGACAAATTGAATATATATATATATATATATA
>KE152807.1:3426-15760 GCA_000411095.1 Aethionema arabicum
CTAAAACAAGGCTAACCCACCACTTAAGCTTTCAGATTCCACCGTGAACTTCTCATCATATCTCAAATGTTGTTTTAAATTTTCCATATATTCCTTTTTTTTTTTAGTCTCTGATAGAAACATAACCTCCAGAAAAAAATCGACCATGAATTTCCTTTAGTTGACAAACTGTCTAGGTGTTTCTAGTGCATTGACAATTCCAACTCATTGTATTTATGATGACATTTGTGGTTTAAAGATAACCTCTAACCCCTTTTATGTTGCACTAACACTTACTTTGATGTCTTTTTGTGTATCTTCGTCCTATGGATTATCCTTATCATATTTGCCAGTTCATACTTTCCAGTTCATCTTCAGTTTGTGAGAAGGTTAGACTCCTATGTTGGGTTCTTTTTATTACGCCATGAGTCGGTTCATTCTTTTTTCCATTGATGTATCTTTGATCACCCGGGTTAGCTTGGTATTTCTCTCCAAAGGTATCACGTCTTGTCCACGTATATTTGTTTCTAATCCTCCCATATTCCCCCTTATCTGCGAGGTTGACAACCCTATTTCCGACCTTATAGTTGGTTGGAGGCTAGTCCTTCGAGGTTGCCTTGAACACGAAAAGTTCATTCTTTCTTTGACTTGGTTTCTCATGGGTTTGCTTTTCTTCATAAACATTGTTTTTCATATGATCTTTTTATTCTCATGCAGATGCACTATACTTAGATTCCCTACATGTTCCTTATGTATATCCTTTTGTTTGTCCTTAGCTTGACCATCTATCTTGTTCTAACACTGCCTTATATGGGGGTTGATGCTCGTTCTTTTTCCTTTCCCTGTTTCTATGTCCTTACATGTATGCTTTATGTCTTTGTAGACTGTTGTTTTGACCCCTCAATATCGTTACTCGATTTTCCTTCCTCCTCCAAGCTTCCTACTCCATCTGTAGGTATTTGCCGCTATGGGCACTTACTTTTTTCATGGGACATTCTCTTACATTGAAGACAATAGTTCTTAAGTTTTTCATACCCTATTTTCGCTGTGACCACTTCACCTGTTTCAAATCTTAATTTGCTTCTTAGTATCAGTGGATTGTCCGTGTTGACAACGATTCTTGCTTTTACATGACCGGTAGATTTTGAGTTATAAGCCTGCACGACTATCTCGTCTACTACCCCTATGGTATTGCATAGACAGTTTATTGTCTCATATTGTAAGAGGTGAGCCGGTGTGCCCTTGATTTGGATCCAAAAGGTCATGTATTTAAGGTTGTCCTCTGCAGGGTTTGGGTCCCATCTTTCCATTGTGACCATCGAGTTCATGAAATACCAAGGACCATCCCTTCGTACCACTTTAAGGTTTTTTTGCTCGTCAAATAAGAACTGTATAGTGTCGTGGCTCAACTCTCTTCCCTTCACTATGCCTGCCATATGCCATATGGTTGGCACTCCTTTAACAACACCCCCTATTTTTTGTATTGTTGGGTTTAGAAGTTTAACTACTATGTTTCCTTTGTTTTCAGCTAGGTATAGGTTGACATCAAGTCCAGTTATGAGTTGTGGCTCTTCCTCTTCATCTGAATCATCCTTTTTGGTCATCTGAATCTTCCTTTTTGGTCTCTTTCCTGGTTTGTTGGTGCCTTATCGCCCCTCCGACACCTCTCTCTTGAGTTCATCTTTTGCGGTATCTGAAAGAATGTTTCATCTATATATGTTCCACATTACACTTGGTGCTAGTATCCACGAACTTACGTTGCAAGGTCCATATATTGTTTTTTGGTAAACCGCGAAGTTTCGGGCCGAGGAGATCAGAGCAGGTTAATGTCCACCCCAAACAATGCCAATCCCCTCCCCAAGTCTGGGGTTCGAACTCGAGCCCTGGGACTTACCTCGACGGGTCTTTACCGTTTGAACCACCAAGTGTGGGTAAGGTCCAGATATTTAAGTAGAATAAGAAGACAAAGAAATGATATCTTTTTTGTTTTTCCTTTTTGAGATAAAGACAAAGCAACAATATGAGTAGTATGGACTTTATCCCTTCTGTTGTTTCCAAAGATATGGTTTCCTTAAAGGGAGCATATCTACACGATTCCAACCAGTTTCATATGAGGATGTTAAACCCTAATCGCCGCCACTTGTACGAACAAATCTCTCCCATTTTTCAAAATTAGCCCTTGTCCGTATAAAAATTTTTAATTTTTTTTTACTAAAGTTTGGGCCATACAGTAAAAATGTATAAATACATTAATTATAAGCTGGCCCACTAGGTTAAATAAAAAATCAGTTTGTTTGGGCGGGCCGCGAGACTCATTAGATAACAAAAAAAGTTATTTGGGTTCCCAGGGTATTACGAAAGCCCAGACGAAATTAAAGTGACATTATACACTATCTTACTTAACCATTTTGGTAAGATAATCGTTGGAGAAGTGAGGAGCTTCCACGACCTTGGCAGCTTCTATAGGACATTTGTGAAGGACTTTAGCACCATTTTGCCCCTTTCACCGAGATTATGAAGAAGGATATTGGTTTTAAGTGGAACCAAAAGCAAGAGGAGGCGTTCCAAACCTTTAAAGAGAAGCTTACTAACTCTCTCATTCTTATGCTTCTGAATTTCCTTACAACTTTTGAAATTGAGTGTGATGGGTCACGAATATGTATTGGAGTTGTTCTTTTGCAGGATAAGAAGCCCATCACCTTCTTTAGTGAGGTGGAGCGACGTTCAACTATCCAACCTATGACAAGGAACTCTATGCTTTGGTTCGAGTTTTGCAAACATGGCAACATTACCTATGGTCAAAGGAGTTTGTTATCCACACCGATCATAAGGCACTTAAGCACCTCAAAGGGCAACACACATTGAACAATAGGCATGCGAAATGGGTTGAGTATATTGAGACATTCCCATATGTCATCAAATATAAAACAATAAAGACAATGTAGTTGTCGATGCATTGTCTCGGTCGTATCTACTTCTCACTACTTTAGAAGCCAAGTTGCTAGGGGTTGAACAAATGAAAACCCTCTATGAGCATGATTTGGAGTTTTGGAGATATCTACAAAGCATGTGATAAGTTTGCCATAGGAAAACATTGTGGGCATGACGGCTATCTTTTCTGTGAAAATCGGTCGTGTGTTCCTAACTCGTCTTTGCAAGAGGTGTTTGTAAGGGAAGCACATGGAGGTGGCTTAATGGGATACGTTGGCGTGACAAAGACACTTAAGGTACTACAAGGCCATTTCCATTGGCCTCGGTGGAACAAATTTGTGGTCGATGCGTTACATGCAAGCAAGCTAAGTCCAAAGTGCAATTTCTAGATTTGTATACCCTTTTGCATATTCCTACTCATCATTGGCATGATATTTCTATGGATTTTGTTATTGGATTTCCTAGACCTATGACATGAAAGTATTTGGTCTTTGTGGTGGTAGATAGATCCATTAAGATGGGTCACTTTATACCATGTCATAACACCAATGATGCAACACATGTAGCAAGTTTGTTCTTTTTTTACATGACATGCCTAGGACTGTAGTTTTGAATAGAGACTCTAAGTTGCTTAGCTATTTTTGGAAAACACTTTGGTGTAAATTAGGTACTAAGTTGTTATTTTTTCAACTGCATGCCATCTGCAAACGGATCGGAAAAGTAAAGTTGTTAATAGGGCACCGTATACTTTGTTGTGTGCGTTGATTATGAAGAATTTGAATTATTGGGACGATTGTTTGCCACATGTAGAATTTGCATATAATCATTTGGTGCATTCATCTTCTCAATACTCTCCGTTTTAAATTGTGTATGGTGTCAATCCTATTTCTTCTTTGGATATAATACCCTTACCTTTGAGTGAAAGAACAAGTTTGGATCTCAAAAAGAAAGTCGACATTGTTAAGAAAATTCTTGAGCAAGCTAGGTATCACCTAGAAGAGAAGTCACGACAATATGCTAAGACGACTAACAAGGACCACGAAGAGGTGATCTTTCATGAAGGAAACCAAGTATGGATGAACCTAAAGAAGGAAAGATTCCTGGCTGAAAGAAAGTCGAAGAATGTTGCGTTGACCTACCATTCACAGTGACAAGACGAATCGGCAACAACGTCTACCAAGTTGATCTCTGAGGTAAGTATAATATAAGTTCTAGCTTCAATGTTGCTCACTTGATGCCTTTTGTTGCAGATGATACGGATTTGACGAAAAATCATTTTCAAGAGGGAGGGAGTGATGTGATCATGCCCAACGCTCAAGAACTCGAAGCTGATGAATGACTTAAGGTTCAAGACAGAAACTTATACAAGGAGGAAGGCTTGCAAGTAGCTGGAAAACCAATGACTAGAGCAAGGAAAAAGATACTCCAAGATGTTGTGAGATCGCTGCTTTGAAATGCTGAAGACCAATCCAAGGAAGAAGCAAGGCCAACCACTTTAGTCTTACTCGAAGTCACGTGAGGAATACTAGGGAAGGTGTGTTGGTTTGTACTCTTTTTCCCTAGTCATGTTTTGCCCCCATGGGTTTTCATGGTTATGTTTTTAGCGAGGCAAACCGCGACTATCTCCCTCGCGGTTGGTTGTTCGTCTGACCGTCCACCCTTCCAGCCGCGAGTCTTTCTCTCTTTATTTTTGAGTGAAAACTCTTCATTAATGTCTTAAATAGCATGTCTATTCCCAACACACGTTTTGGTGTGAGTTACCATGTGTTGAACTTCTTTAAAACCCTGTATTGTAATCACCTTTGAAATAAACTATCAACATTTTTTTACCAAAAACTCTTCTTCTTACTTGTTGATCATCGAGTGTGGGTTGTCCAACTCAACCTTTCATCTCTCTTGAAGTTTTCCCCAAGAATATCAAGGTGATTCCACAAGTATTTTCTGCAACCTTGTGCTTAGCTGTTTGCCCCCTTTCTCCTTTGGTTTGTCAAATGAGCCTATCCGTATGTCTTTACTTGAAGAAGTGCCGATCTTGGAACTAAGTGATCATATAATCATCTCGGATATGTACCATGTTAACTTTGCAGATTCCATCAAGAAGAAAGCAAGGAAGAAAGGAGATAAAGAATAAAAGAAGAGAAAGAGTATCCACAGAGAGAGACCAAGAGAGATTAATAAATAAAATTTGATTGATTGTGGTGAAAAGTTATTTTACAAGTGAGCATATATATATATATATATGTGATATCGAATAAGATAAAAAGGCATAAGTTGTCGAGAAGCTTCCCACCGTAAGGGAGATTGTGTGCGACTTCGATCGATTCCCAGATTCATAGCGAAATTTCACCAGATTTGCTTATTTCCGTATCATTTTCGTTTCCCCAACTCACAGGCTATGGGATCTGAAAGAGAAATTTGGAAAGCACTACAAGAGCTAAAATCTGAGCCGACAAACCGACTTGGGTAATCCATCAAGATGCACAAAAGAAATTTGAGCGAGATCATCGTCTTTGCTTAGTGGCCAAAGGACTAAATCCGCAACAACAGAATCCAGCCGGAATTAAAGCAACGCTGCCAAAATATTGGAACTTAGTAGCTAAGGTCTATGGTAAGGTAAATGACGATGGAACTATTAACTTCTATTTCGTCTCAGAACATCACCTCTTGAATGTTCTGGAACATGCACCATATACTTATCGAGGGTGGCTTGTTGCAATTGACAAATGGAGTAGGATGGAAACTCCCAATTTCCTTAAGTGGATTCCATTTTGGCAGATCCTTAACCTGCCCAACGTTTACCGCCGCAGTCAGATCGTTGAGAGTATTGGCTCCAACCTAGGGACCTATGAAGACCAGCTTATAATCGAGCCCACACAGAATCGTTCTGCAGAAGTGTGGGTAAAGATTATGTTTAATATTGATTCTGAAATCACCCTTGCTCGAAAAGTTCAACTGCTTAATGTTGGTGAACCTCTGGAGCTTGAATTCCGATATGATAGGTTGCAGAAGTTCTGTACTACGTGCGGTAGTCTATGCCATAGTTTTGAAGCTTGCTCTCGCACGCCTTCTAACCGCAGTGGAGATCCCTCACTATCAACACCAGAGTCTCGCAATCCTTATTTAGCTGTTAAGCAGCGTATGCTTACTATTGGGGAACCTCAACTTCCACCCTCTACTGACCAGCCCGACCACTCATCAGCTCATGTCCTTCAAGAGACCCAGGATCCAGCAGAGGAACCCCAAGGCATGAATATTCCACCAATGGTACATACGCACAACTCTACTCTTCCAGCCAAAGCATCTTCTGAACAAGGGATCAAACGTAAGGCATCAAAACGGGATTCTCCAGAAGAGACATCACCTGTCAAGAGACAACCAACTCCGGATCATGCTGCAACTGATTTGGTGGTTAGCCTTAAACCACCCAAGGAGCCATGAAGCTTTTGCACTGGAATTGTCAGGGCTTGAGGAACACCCTGACAATTTCTCACCTCAACGATATCAAGAAATCTTCTAAACCCGATATCATGTTCCTTACGGAAACAAAAAATGGCTATGCTTTTGTTAATCACATCTGTAGCATGCTTAGGTATAACCATAGCTATATCCTTCCATCTAAAGGAAATAGTGGGGGATTAGCTATTTTTTGGAATGACACGGTAACGATGGATTTTAAGCCGCATCCCCCTCTTTACCGTACTGACATCTTTGTCAGTGATCATGTACATTTTTTTTTGTTATCATATATATACGACCACCCAGTTCAGAAGTATAGGAATGAGCAGTGGAACACTATGTGCACTGAAGCTGATATAAATGTCTCCAATAGACACCCTTGGTTAGTTTTGGGTGATTTTAATGATATTCGATCTAACATGGAAAAACAGGGAGGTCCTCCTAGGCCAATTTCTTCTTTTCAGGTGTTCAATACAATGATATCCAAGTGTGGATTACATGATGTCAAGACCGTTGATGGTACTTTTACATGGGCAGGACACAGACATAACTATTATGTCAAGTCGAAGATTGATCGGGCTATTGCAAATTGTGACTGGTATGAGCTCTTTCCTTATGCTTCTATTCAACTAATGTCTTGGCTTGGCTCAGATCATAGACCTTTATTGCTATCTATGAACTCTGTAAGATGGAGATCTCCTGGACTTTTCAAGTATGATAATCGATGGAGATTCAACCCCGCCGTACATCAATTGATTCAGTCCACATGGTCTTCAAAGTGCTCAACTTTACCCCCATATTGCTTTGGTGAGGCATTGGCTACTTGCAGGTCTGCGCTGGCTCAGTGGAAAAGGAACTATACATCGAACTCCTCTCAACAGATTCTCGAGCTTAAAAACCAGATTCATCATGCCTTTGACTGTACTATGCCAGACTACACTTACATTGCACACCTAAAGTCCCAACTCAAATCAGTCTATAGGCTTGAAGAGGAGTATTGGCAAACAAAAAGCCGTATTCATTGGCTTCAGGCGGGGGGCAGAAATACTTCTTTCTTTCACGCAAAAACTAAGCAACGAAGGGCATATAACAGGATAGTTCAGATCATGGATGATAATGGCAGAATGTATACAAAGCATAGTGATATTCAGAGCCACTTTGTTCATTATTTTCAATCCATGTTTTCCTCTCAAAACTGTCCTGTTCCAGAATCTATTTTACGTCATGTTGTCCCTTGTGTAACAGATGAAATGAACAGGCAACTAACTAAGCCAATCACGGAGGATGAAGTTAAAGCAGTGGTTTTCTCTATCCATCCTAACAAAGCCCCAGGTCCCGACGGTTTCAACGCAGGATTTTTCAGAAATCATTGGGAAGTCATCAAATCAGGTGTTTTAAATTATGTCAGATTGTTTTTTGAACATGGATTTCTTGAGCCTCGTATGAATCACACACACATTTGTTTGATCCCAAAAACTCAGCACCCTACTAAATCTAAGGATTACCGACCCATTAGCTTAGCTAATATGGCTTATAAAATTATTTCAAAAATTTTAGCTCAAAGATTAAAACCTTGGCTCTCAAGGGTTATCTCAGAAAACCAATTAGCGTTTGTCCCCGGCAGACTCATCACCGATAATATTCTCATAGCCCATGAGCTGCTGCACTCCTTGCATACCCGAAAGCGATCTAATGCATATATGGCTGTTAAGTTAGATATTTCTAAGGCTTTTGACAAAGTCGAATGGTTGTTCCTAGATGCAGTTATGGCTAAAATGGGCTTTGATACAGTATGGCGTGGATGGATAATGAGATGTGTCACAACTGTTACCTACTCTGTCCTCATAAATGGAAGTCCCACCAACACAATCATTCCTCAACGTGGAATACGCCAAGGTGATCCCATCTCGCCTTTCTTATATTTAATATGCACTGAAGGACTATCTGCTTTAATCAGATCCAAAGTTCAAGCAACCACACTAACGGGTTTTAAAGCTTCTCCAGCTGGTCCAGCAATTTCCCATCTCTTTTTTGCAGACGATTCGTTGCTATTTGCTAGAGCTACACCAGCGGAAGGCCATCAACTACTTAATACTCTTCAAACTTACCAGTCTGCATCAGGCCAGGAAATAAATTACCAAAAGTCTGCCATCACCTTCAGTAAAGGTACCTCTCCTCACCTTCAATCAACTATGTGCAATCTTCTTGGTATTCATAAGACAGGGGGAGTTGATAAATATTTAGGAGTACCTGAAAATATTGGCCGCAACAAGCATGATACGTTCTCTTATCTTTCTCAACGTATACATCAGAAGCTTGACAGCTGATACTCAAAGCTCTTTTTCCCTACGGGTAAGGAAGTTACGATTAAAGCTGTTGCAACAGCTATACCTAACTACACTATGTTTTGCTTCCTGCTACCTAAAAATCTCTTGCAGAAAATCACCTCAGCAATTAGGCGATTTTGGTGGTCCTCTTCCCCCTCTCAACATAAAATTGCCTGGATTGCTTGGCAAAAGATTACAAAATCTAAAAGACACGGTGAACTAGGAATCCGAGACTTGCATAGTTTTAATATAGCATTGCTTGCTAAGCAGGGTTGGAGACTCATTAATTATCCTGACTCCTTTTTAGCGCAGGTCTATAAGGCTAAATACTACAATCATACTTTATTCCTTGAAGCTCCTAGCTGCCCCACTGCTAGCTACCCTTGGAAGAGCCTCACACAAACTCAGCAACTTCTACAAAGAGGACTTCGATGGCAGGTTGGAAATGGACACAAGCTTCATGTGTGGAAAGATAATTGGCTACCCTCTCTTCCCTCTAGAGCGGCACGAGGACCAGGTATGGTCACACATCCCAATCTAATGGTTAAAGACCTTATAGATCCAGTCACTAGAACCTGGAACAATCAAAACCTAGCTCTCCACTTGAATCCAGAGTACACTAGTCTTACAAATTAGACCGTCACAGTCAAATGCTTGTGACCACCCAACTTGGCTCTATACTGTCACAGGGGACTACACAGTTAAATCTAGGTACTACTTACATTTATCCATGATCCAAGGAGACTCACACTCTACAGCTTATACTACTGCCCTAGATGAAATTCAACAAATACAGGGAGCTACCTGGAAACTTGATGTACCACCCAAGATCCGCCACTTCTGGTGGAGAGCTGCTCATAACAGCTTAGCAGTAGGTGAGGCGTTGTCCATCAGGCAATGCCAAACTGATGTGCAATGTCGTTTATGTGGAGAATCGAATGAAATGGTCAACCACATGTTATTTCAAGGCAGGATCTCAAAGGAAATATGGGACCTAGCTCCACTACGTACTCCAGATAGCAGTCAGCTCGCGTCCAGGACCCTATATGACAACCTAAGGTGGTTCATTAATAGTCAATCTTTACCCACTGATGTGCCTCTGTTTCCCTTTGTAGGCTGGCACATCTGGAAAATGCGCAATCAGCTTATCTTCGGCCACCGACATTTGTTCATCCCTGAGGTTATTAATAAAGCAGTGGTTGATCACCAACTTTGGACAGAAGCAAAACATGGCCAAATAGACACTACCACCCTCATTTCTGCTGCTTCTGTGCCAGGGAGCATCCCTCAACCTCAATCTAATTCAGAAATGGCTCAAGATAGGTTGCTTTGTACTGTCGACGCCTCCTGGACATCTGCCAATCACATAATTGGTATTGGTTGGATCCTCAACAAGCCTAATGGTGACACTATCCTCACAAGCAAAGGCTCATTCGCACCTACTGGAAAGGCCGTTGAAGCTGAAGCGTATGCTCTCTTAGCAGCTGTCAAAGAAATGCACAAACTGGGCTTCACCAACGTCGTCTTTGCAGGTGATTGTAGGAACCTTTATGATGACATTTGCAAGCCCAAAAATGCAAGAGGTCCTACTCATCGATGCTCTCCTATAACGACAATCCCTGTAGCTGATATTTTAGCCCTAGACACTTACCCATACTACTTCTCTTTCATAGCAGTTAAGCGAACTCTTGTAAACCAAGCAGACAAGCTTGCCAAACTAGCTAGAACGCAGCATCTCCTGTACACAGTCTCTTGGACTTAATTCCCCGAATTAATAAAACATAAGTTTTGAGGACAAAAAAAAAGATAAAAAGGCTTTTGGGTAAAACAAATGGCATTTGTGTCTATTTAATTTAATTTTAATATTTTTTAATATTCACCATGTTTTTATATAAAACACAAAAAATATTTCTAAAAGCGTATTTTTAATATTTTCTCTTAACTATATTATAATTTAAATTAATATATGTTTAAAATTTTATAAGGATAAAAAAGGAATTTTATTAGCTTTGAAATGAATTTCGATACCTAAATTTTTAAAAAAATACAAACACAATGATAACTGTAATAAATAACAATTTTGTTAGTATTTCAATTTTTTTAAAACACCATGTATAAATTTACAATTTTGTTGTATTCATTTTTTTAAAAAAAATTTAGATAATCGATCTTTCATAGTAATAATGTTTTTTTTATAAATGTTTTTGTAAACGAATTATTTTATGTCTTTTTAAAAAAAAAGTTATTCCATTAATGGTGATAGTTTTTTCTTAGAAATAAATAAATTTAGGGAGGTAATTTAGTAAATAAGAGGATTTAATAAAATATAAAAAATATTCTCTTGAATATAAATTAGTTATTTTAAACATTTCCGAAAAATATATGTCCATTGGTGTTAAAAAAAAAATATGTCCATTGTGTTTTTCTTTCATGTGTATCGCTATATTTGTTTTTGGTAATCCTGTGTATCGCTATATAGTCAAGTTACTATTTCATTAATATTTATATATCTAGGGGTTTGATCATCAAATAATGGGTCTAATTCTTGTTGGACTTAATTAATTAAGAATTTGAATTAACATTTGAACCTAGTTAGTTAATACTATCTTAAGGGAGAAACCAACCCATCCTTTTATTTATCTCTCTGAAATGTTTAATTTGATAAAAGAGGAAGGAAAAATTAGTTATATGCACTTTGGAAGAGGTGTTTTAGGGATATACTCATTTGAAAAATTTTTTTTTTGCTATTCACACTCATATATAACACCATATAACATAGTATAACATCTTATAACAAATAATCTATTAATAAAAACAATATCTCATAAACCTTACCATACTTATTTATATAACATCTTATAATAAGTCATATATTGGTAAACAAAAAGTATAATATCTCATAGTCTTATCATAATAAGTTATATGACATCTTATAATACGATATATATTAGTAAACAAAATTATATTATCTCATAAACTTTGTCATAATAAATTATATGATATCTTATAATATCTTATAACAAGATTCGGTATACAAAACAAAAATGAGGTGTGTAAAAGTATAATTCACACAAATTCTTGAAGAAAAATGGGTCAGCCAATTCTCTGCACTGACTAATTAATTACATATTTTTCTAAATCATCTCATTTTTCCTCTATATTCTAAAGATTAAATCTTTTGCGTTTAATCTTCTTTATACTTAATTAACATGAGAGAATACTCATTTTTTTCCAAAGAGAATAGTCATTTCATTTTCTGAAACTCAGCTTCTCTCTTCAAGGGTCATATCCCTCGTTCCCAAGTCTCATTTGGTGACGGCTATAATGACCATTGACCCTCTCTCTTAGAATCTCTCTAGAGTCAAATTCATGTTATTCTTTCTTCTTATGTAAATACCAAATTGAAAATATTAGAGAATAAAATCCTCAAAACTCTACTAATTAGTGTGATTTCAGTTTGATCATTTTGGCCAACTAAAGTGGGAATTTTCATAAACAAATGCTAAACCAGATTGAAATTTGGTATGAAATTATTCGACTATAGATAACTAGAATTTTATCAAGCAAACAAAGTATGCGCAAGCCATATCATTGCACTCTTATTTTTAAGTACACACACACATATATATATATATATATAT
>KE152816.1:0-14095 GCA_000411095.1 Aethionema arabicum
TATGGATATTGCTCAATCATGTTCCTCATGTGCTGATTCCACACGCCGACGAGCGTCGTTTAGGAACAACGGTCATGATAACCTCTTATATTCCCCAAATGCTACTGATTTGGTTGATGACGATATATCTCATTTTCAGTTACATTGGATGAAAGCAGAACCTGTAATAGTCAGAAACACTATGGACATGACCTCAGGACTAAGTTGGGAACCAATGGTTATGTGGAGAGCTGTTAGGGAAATGGATCCAAAGGTTAAATGTAAAGGAGAGGCGAAAGACGTCATAGCTTTAGATTGCTTGGAATGGTGTGAGGGTGAAATAAATATTCATCAGTTTTTCCAACGTTATTTAGAAGGTAGTATGCATCTCCAAGGTTGGCCACAAATGTTGAAGTTGAAAGATTGGCCTCCATCAACGTTGTTTGGAGAGCGTCTTCCAAGGCATAATGCTGAGTTTATTGCTGCATTGCCTTTTTGTGATTATACTGATCCAGAATCTGGTATTTTGAATCTAGCTACAAGATTTCCTAAAAAATCCTTGAAACCAGATCTTGGACCTAAAACATATATTGCATATGGTTTCCCTGATGAGCTTTGTAGAGGAAATTCAGTCACAAAACTACATTGTGATATCTCTGATGCGGTTAATGTGCTGACACATACAGCTAAAGTGGAAAGATCTCCCAAGCAATACAGAAATATAAAAGAAAAAGATAAAAAATTTGCAGAAGCCAGGTTGCGTAAACAATTTGGTTGTTCAGAGAATGAAGCTAGTGAACTTGGAAGAGAGCTGGGGAAAGAAGTGAATACCAATAAAATGATGGTGATGGAACCCGTAGAGAATGGGAAAGATCATTGTATTCTAGGAGTTCCTGCGGTGGAAGATACTCCCCAATATCCCTTAGGAACAAGTGGAGAGTTCATCCAGGAGCAGAAACTGGATATTTCAATAGATATTGATGGCAATGATGAGGAGAGGTCAAAGGCTGAGCATGGTGGTGCGGTCTGGGATATCTTTAGAAGGGAAGATGTACCAAAACTTATTGAGTTCTTGGAAAGGCATAAGCAGGAGTTTTATCACATCAATGACCAACCTGTAGAAACTGTATGTGTATCACATCTCTTGATTAGCCTGGATTTTAATAATGTGGAAAATTCTCGATTTTGATTGTTCTGATTTTCTTTCAGGTTATTCATGCGATTCATGACCAGACTATGTTCTTGAGTGAAAGCCAGAAGAAACAGCTGAAAGAAGAATTCGGTGAGATTACTTACAGTCTTCATTCAAATCTGTCTGCTTCTAGAACTGTTTCATTTTTCTGACTTTTTTCGATAACTTGGGTTTTAAATGAAGATATAGAGCCCTGGACTTTCGAACAACACTTTGGGGAAGCTGTTTTTATCCCTGCAGGTTGTCCTCATCAAGTCAGGAATAGACAGGTAAACAGACTTTTAAAGTTTGTTCAACATCAATCTCTTGCTTTTAAACTGTACATGATAGTTAAAAATTCAAATATTTTTCCAGTCTTGTATAAAGGTGGCTCTCGATTTTGTGGCACCTGAAAGTGTGGAAGAGTGTCTTAGGCTAACACAAGAGTTCCGGAAATTGCCAAGAACCCACATGTCCAACGAAGATAAATTGGAGGTACTAAGATTCTTTTGTGTCTCAATTCATTTATAAGATACTTTGATGCTTAAATAGAAAACTGGTGTTAGTGTAACATCTTCTTGTTGCTTCTTCCATCACGTATTACAGCTGAAGAAAATGGTGATGTATGCTGCGAGCGCAGCCATTAAAGAAGCAAAAGATTTAATGCAAAACTCCAAAGTGTAATGCTTCTCTTGCAGTGACGTGGCCACACAAATTGTATAACCGACGAGTGGGTAGGATAGGATTGTTGGAAAGACCGGTTAACTTGTACCGATAATCTTAATAGAATAGAGTGGATAGTTGACTTGTTGAAGAGGAAACGAAGAGAAAGCATAGAGTTCTTTCCTCTTTCTTGTTGTATTTTAGTTTTTTTAATTGGAGTGATCAAACAAATACTCTGTACTGGCTACCCTGCAATGAGAGATTCATGAAATCCAACAATTATATTTAAAGTGGTTAGAAATTGATTAATTATCCGGTTTAATTTTTGTTTTACGATTAGGGTTGGTTTATTTAGCCGTTATCCGGTATAATTTTTGTTTATTGATTAATTAAATTGGTTAGAAATTGGATAAATGGAGACTATGGAGTTTTAATCACGGCTAAAGTCGTAGTATTCTTTCTGTGATGTTTCTCCGTCGCTTTGCGATCGGGATCTCGCACCGGAAAAGGGTGTTTAGTAGCAGAAGTGGCGATGAGTCTGCTTCTACCGCCTCTGCGGCCATTTCTGAGCTTAATGAGGTGTGTCTCTCTTCTCTTTAACATTTTGTTTCTCTTTGGTATATGTTCGTATCGGTCCTTGATAGTTCTGGGGTTCCGATTAGGGGTTTGATTCTGGTTAAACATCTAGGAGCATATGATTCAAGCCATGGTATCGGTTTGTGTTTCCGATGGTAGAATATTGACCAAATCCGATAGAATTTGATCCTAATTGTTCTGGAAATACTGATGTCAAGTTGGGATTTCTTCTCCGCGTCTGATCAAATGCTACGCTCGACCATTTTCTTTATTGATTTATGAACATCTTTGATTAAATTTAGGTTATTATTGGTATCTCAGGAAATGCAGTCAATCTTTGGGGAACCACCTCCGGAGGGATTCGCCAGTTCGGTGAGTAAGGAGTTCGCTGACCATGAACCCCGATTTGAATCTCCAGATTTCATAAAGTTTCAAGCTCAAGAACAACCAGAATCTGAATCTAAGAATCTAGTTAGTGATAAGTCTAGGTTAACACATATTGGGATCCATGGAGAAGCTCAGATGGTGGATGTTTCTTCCAAAGATAATACTAAGAGAACGGCATTGGCTTTCTGTAAGGTCATTTTAGGAAAACACGTTTTCGATCTGGTTTTAGCTAATCAGATGGGAAAAGGAGATGTTCTTGGAGTGGCGAAAATTGCCGGCATCAATGGAGCAAAACAAACAAGCAGCTTAATCCCATTGTGCCATAACATAGCACTCAATCATGTTCGTGTAGACCTAAAACTAAATCCTGAGGATTTTAGTGTCGACATTGAAGGGGAAGCTTCATGTAGTGGGAAAACTGGAGTGGAAATGGAAGCTATGACTGCTGTATCAGTTGCTGGCTTAACTGTTTACGATATGTGTAAGGCTGCTTCAAAAGATATACGTATTACAGATGTGAGACTCGAGCGTAAAACTGGTGGGAAGAGTGGTTATTGGTCCAGAGATGAGTGAAGTATCTCTGCTACAACATAATCCTTTGGCGTTTCCCCATGAGCTTATGAAGGTTAGTCTTTATGTGATTACTTGGTAGCTTATTACACCATAGAGAAACCATAGATCTCTCTTGTTGTATTGTAGTTGTTGAATTACTTGATCTGACTTGGGTAAGTTTCAATTATTTGAACAACAATAATTAACGAATTTACAATTTTTTGATTAGTACATTTCGTTGGATTTTCTTGATCCCAGAATTAACTATGAAATTAAGAAATTGAATAAAAACTCGAGAGAAAATCAGATGAATATGATCGATTGAATATTAGAGTTAAGAGATTGATCAATTCTCTTAAGTGTATTTTAGACCCTCCTGATTTTTGGTTTTGGGTCTAATATATTTGTCTTCTTGTTTCGGCCCATAACCATATGATCATATATCCGACCCGATCAAGAAGGGTTAGAGACAAACGGAAAGAGAGAAAGCGAGTGCGGTGCGTATGGCGAAAAATAATGCGAAGCGAAAAATCTGTGGAGATTCCGACGACCATGAGAGGGGGAAGAAAGAAGAGAGTGAGGCAAGCAGAGGATTTCTGAATTTGGAAACTGGCATTGACAAAAGTGGAGGGAAAAGAAAACCTAATGGCCGTAGGGTTTTGAAGGGTTCTGTTGAAAGAGACGTGAATACGTCAAAGAAGGTAATTGCATTATGAATCCTTAGCTGAGTTATGGTTTACTTTTAACATCATGGAAACTGAGCTTGATGATTCTGTAGGATTTCGACTGTTTTTATCAGATATCATATGTCTAAATATGGAAACTAAGTTTTGAGAACGATAATTTTTCAGGATAAGTCGCATGAAGGCAGAAAAAGTACGGGTTTGACTTGTCATCAATGTAAGATTCTAAAGACTGAGAGTGATGTTGTCTTCTGTTCAAAATGTAACAAACGCTATTGCTATAACTGCATCAAGAGATGGTAAGTTGTTGCACATTAGAAATTAAGTTTAAGAATTATGAGAATTTGAATTCCATTATCCTGAATCTGTGTAGGTATCCAGAAAGAACAAGTGATGAAGTTAAAGCTGCCTGTCCATTCTGTATTGGTAATTGCAACTGCAAAGCTTGTTTGCGGCAACCTTTGGTTGTGAAGGTAAGCCATTTGAAATCACTTTTCTCCTATGATGGGAATTGGGATGCTTTCTTGATTGTGATATTTTCTTAATCAGCATCGAAGTGAAAAAGATAAGAATGTCAAGTTCAAGCAGTTGCAGTACCTATTAGTCAAAGTTCTTCCTGTCCTTAGGGATATTTATACAGAGCAAAAGCGTGAACTAGAGATTGAATCACAAATTAGAGGTATGTCATATGTGTAGTTGTTTTTCATATGTTTTAGTGTATATAGAAAATGAGCTCTGGTTATAAAACTCATGGTTCTGTTGTATTTCAGCACTGCCTTTGACAGAATCTGATATTACTAGGTGTGAACTTGACCCAAGTGACCGCATCTACTGGTAAAATCTCAAATCGAGAATTATACATTATTCTATGTTGCCTTGTTTGTTTTTAAATCTGTTCGTTCTTGAATGCCAGTGACCTCTGCCGAACATCCATAGCCAATTTTCATAGAAGCTGTGCAAATCCAGATTGCTCATACGATATCTGTCTTGATTGCTGCAATGAACAAAGAGAGAGTTTCAACACTGAACGAAATAATGTGCCAACATCTTCGAAGTCCCAAATTTTTGATAAAGGATTCAATGATCAAGAAGGAAATGAGAAGAAACATGCAGAAGAGTCAGTTAATGAATTCGGACTCCAAGCAGGTCAAGACAAAGATTCCAAAGCTTATGTTCCCTTGAATTCAGAGAATATCATTCCATGTCCTGCTAAAGAGTTTGGTGGCTGTGGTAGTTCAACACTAGAGTTAAGACGGTTTCGCAAAAATGGTTGGTTGATGAATTTGATAAAAAATGCAGAGAAAGTGACATTGCAATTTAGTTCACCAGATATGGATATTGCTCAATCATGTTCCTCATGTGCTGATTCCACACGCCGACGAGCGTCGTTTAGGAACAACGGTCATGATAACCTCTTATATTCCCCAAATGCTACTGATTTGGTTGATGACGATATATCTCATTTTCAGTTACATTGGATGAAAGCAGAACCTGTAATAGTCAGAAACGTTATGGACATGACCTCAGGACTAAGCTGGGAACCAATGGTTATGTGGAGAGCTGTTAGGGATATGGATCCAAAGTTTAAATGTAAAGAAGAGGCGAAAAGCGTCATAGCTTTAGATTGCTTGGACTGGTGTTTTGGTGAAATAAATATTCATCAGTTTTTCAAAAGCTATTTAGAAGGTAGTATGCATCTCCAAGGTTGGCCACAAATGTTGAAATTGAAAGATTGGCCTCCATCAACATTATTTGAAGAGCGTCTTCCAAGGCATAATGCTGAGTTTATTGCTGCATTGCCTTTTTGTGATTATACTGATCCAAAATCTGGTATCTTAAATCTAGCTACAAGATTTCCTGAAGGATCGTTGAAACCAGATCTTGGACCTAAAACATATATTGCATATGGTTTCCCTGATGAGCTTTGTAGAGGAAATTCAGTCACAACACTACATTGTGATATCTCTGATGCCGTCTATGTGCTGACACACACAGCTAAAGTGGAAAGATCTCCCAAGCAATACAGAGATATAAAAGAAAAAGATAAAAGATTTGCAGAAGCCAGGCTGCGTAAACAATATAGCCGTTTAGAGACAGAAGATTGTGAACTAGGAACAACTGGAGAGATCGTCGAGGAGCAGAAACTGAATATTTCACCAGATATTGATGGTGATGGTAACGAGAGGTCAAACGCTGGAAATGGTGGTGCTGTCTGGGATATCTTTCGAAGGGAAGATGTACCAAAACTTATTGAGTTCTTGCAAAGGCATAAGCAGGAATTTTATCACATCAATGACGAACCTGTAAATATTGTATGTGTATCACATCTCTTGATTAGCTTGGAGTTTAATAATGTGAAAAAAATCTTGAATTTGCTGTTCTGTTTCTTTCAGGTTATTCACCCGATTCATGACCAGATTTTCTTCTTGAGGGAAAACCAGAAGAAACAGCTGAAAGAAGAATTCGGTGAGATTACAGTTTTTTCATTGAATCTGTCAGCTTCTAGAACTGCTTTATCTTCTGAGCTATCGATACTTGGTTTTCAAATGAAGATATAGAGCCATGGACTTTCGAGCAACACCTCGGCGAGGCTGTTGTCATCCCTGCAGGTTGTCCTTACCAAGTGAGGAATAGACAGGTAAGCAGACTGTTCAATGTTCAACATCAATCTCTTGCTTTTAAAATGGTAATGATTACTTAAAGATTCAAAATTTTCCAGTCCTGTATAAATGTGGCACTAGATTTTGTGGCACCTGAAAGCGTGGAAGAGTGTCTTAGGCTAACACAGGAGTTTCGGAGATTGCCAAGAACCCATGTTTCCAACGAAGATAAATTGGAGGTACTAAGATTCTTTTGTGTCTCAATTCATTTATAAGATATTTTGATGCTTAAATAGAAATCTGGTGTTAGTGTAACATCTTCTTGTTGCTTCTGCCATCACGTATTACAGCTGAAGAAAATGGTGATGTATGCTGCGAGCGAAGCCATTAAAGAAGCAAAAGGTTTAATGCAAAACTCCAAAGTGTAATGCGTATTCTTGCTGTGACGGGTGGGCTTGTGTCTTTACCTGACCTACGTGGCACTGGCCACACTAATGATATAACCAACGAGTAGGTAGGAAGGATGATTGAAAAGACCGGTTTATTTGTACTAGACCGGTTTATTTTGTACCCGCCATCTTAATAGATGAGACCGGTTTATTTTGTACCCACCATCTTAATAGATTAGACCGGTTTATTTTGTAAAGACAAAAATCGAAGTAGGGTTGGTTTATTTAGGGTTAGCACTTTAGCAGTCACCCGGCATAATTATTTTGTTTATTAATTAATTAAATTAAGTTAGAAATTGGATAAAGGGATGAATCCTGAAAGCACGTAAAAGTCTTCACGGCTAAAGTCACTTCATTCTTTCCGTCATGTTTCTCCGTCGCTGATTTGAGCTGTCTAGATTCCAGTTTTTCTTTGTCCTTCAACTATAGAATGCGAACTTTGACTTTTTGATACTCAAGACAAGACAGCAAAATTTCATTGGTTTAGGTCATAGACGAATACTTGAGCAAGAACTACGTTAAGTACTATACATGTTTTAGGGGCATAAAAAGTGTAATGGGAATACAGAAAGGTGAATCTTATGTTGACCAGTTTACACGTAAGCATGAGACGATTACCTCGTAACAAGTGTTTTCTAATAAAAGCATAAATTGAGAAGATTGTCTTACAGTTTACTCATTTCTTGGCCAGTAATTTCTTGGGGATCTTCTCAAGTGGTGTTGATTTGAGTAAGAAGAGTCTTGCAGCTCTCTCATTCAAAGTTCCTCCACATTTCAGCCCACGAAACTGAAGCTCAGTCTTCAATCTCTCCATCCCCAGCACCTGAACAATCCACATTTAGATACAAGGCTTAGAGATACAGAGCAATCATAGTTTCTGGCATCATATTCAGTTTAATATAGTGTATGAAACAAGTTGCATACCTCCATATCTGTTGCTGAACTGAAGTCATCAAAGTTAAGCGGTTCAACAGGTTTGCTGGTTTCTACATCAGGAGACTCTGTAACTTCTGAAACTCCTGCCTTTATGCCAGAATCATTGCCTTGACTATTAGCACCTATATCGTTTCCCGAACTTGACGTCGTTAATGTTGCACAAGTTACTTCAACCATATCCTTTCCTTTGAGTCCAAATGAATCTTCCTCTTCTTGTGTTTGATCCGCTGCATCTGCAACAGGAACAGGTGAATCTTTCATCTTTTCTTCATTCATCTCTTGAACACCGGACAACTTAGCCTCGGGTACATCTGAACTTTGGTGAACCATAAGGTCTTTCTCTTCCTCTGAACCGCTATCACACAAAGATCGACCAGAAGAATCATCATTGGCTCCAACTGAGCCGCCTGAGCTTTCAGCAGCTTCCTTATCTGAAACAACTTGGACACCATTGTTTAGAACCACAGATTTCTCCTCCTCTTCTTCTTCTTCACTGTTATCATCACTGTCACTATCTTCAACAGCCCTCTTCCCTTTCCTGAAAAAGTAAACACATCATCAAAGGTAAGACAGAGATCTGAAGAACCGAAGCAACAAAAAAATTTACATCAACATAAATCAGACAACTGGTTTTATCATGTTGTTTTCGAACTTCTAATTCAAGTTTATGTCGATCAAGTACCTAAACCATAGAATGATAAGAGAATTCATACCATATCTTTAGTCGTTTCGATTTTTCGGATTCTGCATTCATCTTCCCCTTTCTCTTCCCATTCTGAAAAGATTCTTTGAGGGCCAATTCCACTGCTTCGATGCACTTATCCGATTCTTCCCTATATTTCTTCACGTATTTCTGCGTTGCTCCATTTCCAACACCTTGTTTTCCTTTCTTTGCTTGTTTCTTCAGAAACTCATGGGCCAATTTTTCCAGTTTCCTCTCTTCTTCACCCTCTTTCCACTCCTCTAATCTCTTCTCCGCGTTCACATGTCTCAATCTCCGCCCACTCATATCTCTACATGCGTCAAAATTGTTTGTTTTCTTCTGTCCAGCTTTCGTCGCAGCACCACGAAGTAGCGATCCGAACCCTCCCTTACCTCCACGGAGGGAAAGGACGAGATTTACAGTGGTGTCAGGCACCGAAACCGCTGATAAGTCGGAGATCTGATATCCCCCATAAATCAAACGCTGTAGGTGGATCGGAATCTTCGTATGCTCAAAAATCCGCTGCTTGATCTGGTCGCCATACGCTAATGGGGAGGAAAAAGTTAGGGTTACCGATTTTCCGTCAAGTAGCCTTACGAAAAACTGCAACGGCTTAGGAATCTGATCCGCCATCGATGGCAATTGCAAAGTAAGAATTCGAATTGTGGAGAAATCAAAGAGGAAAACTGAAGGCGAAGAACCCTAAATATCTCTCTCTCGTTGTTGAAACTATTCCATTTGGGTCGAGGATTTTAGATATTTATATACGCGGTTACTTTGAGGGGTGACCGCTCTCTGTCGGTCAATTATAATTTCCTTTTTTTACTCAATTTCCTTCTTCTTTCTTCTTTTTGTTAAATTAATTTCCTTTTTTTAATTTCGATAGTATGATATGACTTTGATTGATTATTTATAAATACATCACAATTTTCTTACAATAGAAAAAAAAATCCAATATAAGATATATCTTTATGTATTTTAAATATAATGATATCTGCTGGCAAAAAAAAATAAAAATATAATGATATCCATAAAATAAATCTAATTATATCTCAAATGTTTGATAAGTCATATGAATGAGACAAAAAAAAAAAAAGTCATATGAATATATACATATATTAACTTTGAAACAATATATAAGTAATAATGATCCATACATATATTAAACATGGTTCATAAATTATATATAATCACATGTAAAATAAACTAAAATTTATATTATTATCATTATATGCTTTACAAAAAATAAAATAAAACATACATCAAGATATTTATCTAAATTCGTTTAATAATACTTTTCTATATCTTACTCTATTGAGTCTAGGTTGGTTTGGTACAAGTGGAGACGTGGAGAAGTTTAAGGATCTGAGTTTCAATTATGTTCGGCAGTGAAATCAGGCTCGGATGGTTTTTGAGGGAGCGAAGGAAGAGTGTATTGAGAAGGGAGTTTCGAGAGGTTCTGTCGCAGATTACGAAGCGCGTTTGTGGCGAACCATGATGCGTATAGTGTAGCACCCAGGCTCAATGACGCTGCATCGCGTTCTCGTTCTCGACTTGCAAGCGCATCGAGGAGTCGGCTTTCTTCGTCAATCAGTGACCTGAATAACTTCTCCCGACAATGTCTCCGCCACGCCGCTTGTATGAATGACCCCCCCCATATTCTCCATTGTACCGAATACAACCTATAATTAAACCGAACCTTACCGAATTAATTTAAGGATTCGAACCGTTGGAGAAGCAGATTGGTAAATAAACCAAACCTGAAAGTGTGTTGGAGTTGCTTGCTATGGAGGCGTCTGAATTGCGAGGCGACGAGTTTGAGATCCTCTGCTGCAAGAGCAAAAGCTTCTACTTCGGTTAAAGCTTGGACTGTTCTTGTCGAGATTGGAAGATGGGATGAAGATTGAGGATCTAATGCCCATGTGAGAAGATCTTCGCCGCAAAAGTCGCTGGCTTTGAGGTAAACGGCGTTAAAGAAACCGGTTCTTCCGCCATTGGTGGTGGCGCTCATCAGTTTTCCTCTCATCACAAACAACATTTCCTCCACGGGATCTCCTTCTCGGATTGCGTAGCTGTTCTCGGTGTAGAGTATGGGTTTTAGCCTGTCACACACGGCATCAAGAAGCTGCTCATCCATTATCTCGAACATAGGTACCTGCCAAGTGTAATGGAAGCCATCGAGATCAGGTCGTGACTCGAGAATAGCCATGGAGGATTGAAGATCTAAGCTGCTGCACTTACTTTCTTGAGGAGATCAAGGCAAAAATGGCGTTTAATGTCTCTCCTGAGGTCTTTAGGGAGGTTACGCAGAAGGTTTTCTTCTTCAACTCCTCTAGTTTCTTGCCATTTATATTATTCATACCTTCTGATGCGTTTTCTCAGGTCCTCCGGTAACATCCTATGAGACATCCATTGCTCTGCATCTCTTTTTCTCAGTCTCATCTCCTCTTCCCTAACTGTGGTCGATTGCAAGTATTTCTGCAATCGAAAGTGTAAGTTTCAGAATCATAAATTCAGTATGATTTGTGATGAAGTCAATGAAAAAAGAGTGGTTTAAGGCAATTGGGGATTTACCTGCATGTTGCCAATAAGCAGTGCGAATAAAACTAGACCAGATATGCTAATTGATACGGCAAAGAAGATTTCCCCAACGAATTTGCTCGTGTTCAGATTTTGTCCCAAAGCACTGCAACGAGAAAGCAAGTGATCAACAAGAGAGGCACTACTCATATCTCAGCTTCCATCAAATGGGTACATGGCTCCTACACGGAGTTGTTCTAACGGGTTACAAACCTTAGATTTCGCAGACCCCACCAGAAACAGTAGGAGAATTTCTCCCAGAAGTTATCTGTTTCAACGATCCCAAACC
This sequence comes from Aethionema arabicum, assembly GCA_000411095.1. Classification (NCBI taxonomy): domain Eukaryota; kingdom Viridiplantae; phylum Streptophyta; class Magnoliopsida; order Brassicales; family Brassicaceae; genus Aethionema; species Aethionema arabicum. The sequence continues at coordinate 11,569 of KE152816.1, forward strand.
TTAAAGCATCAGTAAAGATACCAAAGTTGAAGTCCGTCGAGTTTGTTATGTCATCTGGGTTGATAAAGGGGCACGAAGTGGTCAAGAAATCGTTTCTGACATTACTCTTTTGGTCGCAGTAGAGAAATTCAAAATCACAGCCGCTTTCTCTATTCTCACAAGCTTGACGCCAACATCTGTCTTGTCTTTCAACTGAGATTAAGTACCATAAGGCTCCAAACACCTAGAGAAATAAGTTATCAGATAAACTTGATCAAACCATTGGGGCATCTTATGTAAACAAAGATTGTGTTATCTGATGATTTGAAACTCACATGACTGGCTAACATATATAGAGAGAGATTCCAAGCAGCTCCAGCCCATGCTGTTTCAGTAACTATGCCAGATGTTCTTGTCACCTCACTATAAAGTGGATAAATACGAAGAACCCTGGGAATGTATTGAGCAAATATGACAGCTATCAGGTAGTCCTTTGTAAGTAAAGAAACCGGCTTGTTAACGTTGGGGATAACAGCTAAGACAACGAGCTGTAGAAGGAAACAAGAAAATTGAACGATCAAGAAACGTTAGACCATTTAGCAACTTGAAGAAGTAGGAGTGAACAAGTAAGCACTACCTGTGGAAGGGGAAGAATAGAAAGAACATCGATGATGAAGTACGATCTGAGGTACTTTATAGCTATGTCTTTAGGATCATCTACCAACTCACCTCTTCCGAAAACTCGGGAAGAAGGAGCAATGTAAGCTGTCCTAAACCGAAATACAATGTCAATCAAGTAGAAGGCATCAATAAATGTACGAAGTACACAAGCTGCAATCTCCAAGTTCGAGTCCAAACTAAGACACCGTCTTTCACGGTTAATTATGGGAATATACAAGAACAATGGATTAATTGCCAGAGCAAACGCAGAAGCAAAGAGAAATATTTTGTTCCAGTTCTGAGAAAGGAGCCTTGCGGGTCTATGATGTTGTTCTTCTTGGTACTAGATTTTATCTTCTGCTCATTCTTATGAGAACTAAAACTTAATGGCTTCTTCAAGGTCCTGATCTTTTCTGATCCTTTCTCAAATCCCCAACGAATATTCTCCAAAACTGCGTTTAGAGATGGTCTAACATTTCTATGGTGACCATATTCTACGGATAATGATCCGACTGAACTCAAATCTCTGAACCTAGACAATATCAGCAAACCAAGATGAGAAGTGAGAAGTTATGCGAAATACAGTGAACCATTAACTGTAATCATTTTATCCTAAAAATCTCTGAATAGATGGAATCTAAATATAAAAATACTAGGTCAAGCAAACAACCTTACACGATTCTCGTGGCCGAGTGCCATAAGTCAGTCCTTGAATCCTTAAAAAAAACCTAGATCATAAGAACAAATTCAAACCAAATAAGTACCAAAATCAGAAATAAGTTTCCGATTAAAGCTAACTTTCGAATCTTCTTCCCCGGAAACTGATTCCCCATCAAAATCTGGGAATCAAAAACGAAAGCAGACGGTAATCGAAGAAGACAGTAACAGAATAACGTCAAACGAAGAAATAGAAATGAAAACCATGTCCGAATCTTACCTAGAACGTCCGGAGTGACTGAGCAGCGATACAAATACCAGTAAGCTTTCGCGAAACACAGAAAACCGGAAAATTTGACGAAAATATTCTCTGAAAGTTTCTTCAAAGTAGTCAAGCAAGTCTTTGTCAAAGTTTGGCATCGCGCGCAGGGATTTATAGACCGTAGCAGTTACTTGACTTACTGGGCAATTTCTGCGAATTTGAAAATGAGAAGTCTATCAAATTATGCGACTGCTACGAAACAGAGACAGAACGAAAAGTGGTATATAGTTATTAATTAATGTTTAATATAACACGTGGTCAAACTATGTCACCCGCAAATTTTGATCGCTCAATTTTACAATCTTGGGCCCAATAGGCCCAATAGGCCCAATTTAGATCCAAGAAGAAAATATATTTAAATTGTTGATAAGGCCCATCTATGTAATGTTTACGTGATCTCCTACTGACGTAAACCAGAAATATTAATGGAGCGCTTTACACGTATTAAAAGTCATAGATAATCCAAAAGTGAAAACGACAGACCAATAATAACACGCCACGTAGTCTATTTTCAAAGATACGAAGAGATTGTATGCATTTATTGGTTAAACATTAGGCCGTTGGTGTTAATATGTCGGTGGGTCGTTGATTTTTTTGAACCACCCAAAAAAAAGGAAAGTTTTTTGGAAACCTAAAAGCTATTTATTCCTTTTTCTTTATCCTACTTTCTTCTTACTTATCCACTTCGTACGCTGACAACACCAAGAGCAGATATTCCGATCGGAAGAGGTGATGGCGATCATCGGAGCCGGTACGGATATGTACGGTGCACTCACGTCTGCGCAGTACGTTAGGGTGCATCATAGCCACCATTGCAGAGAAAATCAGTGCACCTCTGTTCTCGTCAAGTTCATCAAAGCCCCTGTTCATCTCGTACGCCTCTCTCTCTCTCTCTCTCTCTCTCTCTCT
>KE152816.1:14234-35895 GCA_000411095.1 Aethionema arabicum
TTTCGATTCTTATTCCGATTGCGTTGAATTTACGGAAAACTGTTTCGCTACGAATTTTAATTTTGGCAAGTTCCTGATCTCTAGGTTTGATTTCGTGGTGATCACTTTTTTGAATTAGTTCGAATCTCTGTTCTGTTTGCCGATCTCTGCTTGATTTTAACGATGGTGTTATACGTGATGTAGGTATGGTCTCTTGTGCGTAGATTTGATCAGCCACAGAAATACAAGCCATTTGTGAGTAGATGCACAGTTAATGGTGACCCTGAAATCGGTAGTCTCAGAGAAGTAAATGTCAGGTCTGGTCTTCCTGCGACTACTAGTACCGAGAGATTGGAACTGCTTGATGACGAAGAACACATCCTTGGTATCAAAATTATTGGTGGTGATCATAGACTTAAGGTAAGAAACCAAATCTCTGTGTCCATCAAGATCTCATAGCTTTTACAAGTATAGAAACAAAAAATATGTTACAGTAACTGTTTCATTTGATTCTTTTTGCAGAATTACTCTTCAATCTTGACTGTACATCCGGAGATGATCGATGGGAGACCCGGAACTATGGTGATTGAATCATTTGTAGTGGATGTTCCTGAAGGCAACACCAAGGATGAAACATGTTATTTTGTGGAATCCCTCATAAGGTGTAATCTGAAATCCTTGGCCGGTGTCTCCGAAAGATTGGCTGCTCAGGACAGAACGAGTTCCATCATCACTTTTTGAATCCAGTTGTTACAGAGGATGATTACACAGCAGACTTTGAAGACACAACTGCCTTCGGTGGAGGCAATACGGTCATGTGTATGTGAAACTCAGTGAAGGATTGGTGTATCTTCCATCAGTGAAGGATGTGTATGCGTTCTAGTTCGTTCCACGCTTATATCTGCTTCCTTGCGTAGATAATGCTTGGATCATCACCTCCTCATATCAGCTAGCTAGCTTCCAAGCTGCGGTAAAGTTTTGTTGTAATATAAATTTCTTGTCTAGTGTTTTTAGCAGTGTCTGTATGTACGTACTATTGTAAGAAAACAGCTTAGGTGATATCTCTTATTCACCAGGAGTCGTTGCAGGAACATTTCCCGTCTCGGAAATGGTGAACTCGAGCCCCTTCGTGTAAGACAATCTCACGTTTTCTTAGTACAGATATGTATTTTGCTACGGTGTGGCAATCAGAACATATCCTTGTGTTTTTAACAACTGTTATAGTAGCTAAGCCTTTCTTCTTTATGAGACCATATGTCATTGCCAACTTTTCTGTATGTCCCATAAGCAATTTCTCTTTTTGTGATTCACTAACGTTTTGGTGTATACAGCTTGTATCTGGAACATAACCTGATTTCTTCATCTCAGAGACTAACCTGTAAAGCTCAAAGTATATCTCTCCTTCATCAAGATGTGCTTTTCCTTCTGCGTAGAAGATGTGAACTCTTTGATCGATCTGAATCCAGCTCCAGAGATCCTGGATTTTCACTCTGTGATTCCTCATCAAGTCCCGTATGTGTTCAACATCGTCCCATCTGTTCAAAACGCTGTACAATTTCATCATCATCATGTAGTTAGCAGAGTTGTTCGGTTCCAGCACTTGCAGTTTCTTCCAAGCGACTTCTGCAAGTTCTAGATCTTTGTGTATCCTACATGATGAAAGAAGTGCACCCCAAATGGTTGCATCTGGTTTTATTGGCATTGTTTGGATAAAGTCCCAAGCTTCATCAATATAACCTGATTTCGCAAGCATATCAACCATACAAGAGCAGTGTTCAATCGTCGGGATTACTCCATATTGAGACCTCATAAGATCAAAGTATTTCCAGCCTTCACTTACAAGCCCTGAGTTCTTGCAGACAGACAAAGCAGAGGTGAAGGTTATAGCATCCGGTTCCATGCCCGCTTCAAGCATCTCATTGAACAGATTAATGCCATCTTCACCTTTCCCGTACAAGGCAAACCCGATGATCATAGAATTCCAAGAAGCTATGGTCTTGTTCTCTATGCCCCAGAAAACCCTAGTGGCGCTTTGCAAATCCCCTGATTTTGCATACATATCTACTAGTCCAGTTGCTACATAGGCCTCCTGGATCAAACTATTCTTCAAACAGAAGCTGTGAACCTCTTTACCACTGGATAACAGTCTTAAGCAACCTAAGATCCTAAGCAAGCTAGATATGGTCGTTGAATTCGGAAAGATTCCTTCTTCCTGCATTCTGATGAAAGCTTTAAGAGCATCACCAAAGTTTCCATTTTTGGAACATCCGGACAACAACGCCGTCCATGACACAACGTTAGGGACCACTCCGTCCTCCTTCATCTTCCTAATCACAGCCAAAGCTTTCTCAGTCTTTCCCCAAGTGGCATACCCAGAAATCAGATTGTTCAATGTAACAGCATCAGGTTTGATCCCTTGATTCTCCATTCTACTCATCAACGTTTCAGCATCTTTAAGCAGACCAGCATATGAAAGTCCTGATATAAGCGAATTCCAAGCAACAATGTTCTTCTCATTCATTGAATCAAACACCATTTGTGCGTAAGGTAAGCAGCCAGTTTTCATATACATGTCAATCAATGTGGTTTCTACATAAGCATCATATCCAAACTGATTTCTGATTACATACCCATGAATTGCTTTTCCATGTTTCAGGAGTCCCGGTTCAGCAACAGCTTGAAGAAGACTACTTATTGAGCTCGTGTTTGGCTTCAGACCAGCGATTTGTATCTTCTTCAATATCGCAATGGCATCTCTACATAAGCCTTTAGATGCGTACCCTGACAGAAGAGAGTTCCATGTCACTAAATCTGGTTTCAGACCATATGTCTCCATTTCGTCCACGAGAGCTATAGCATCATTCACATGACCCAATGCAGTATAACTCGACACAATCGAGTTCCATGAAGACAAGTTCCAGTCTTGCATTGAATCAAAGACTTTCCTGGATGATTCAAGTTTGCCATTCCTTGAGTACATGACAATTAAGGAGTTGCAAACTGATAAGTTTGATGCAAACCCATGTCTCAGAACATACCCATGGATCTGTCTACCTTCTGCTAAACCTCCATTGTTGCTACAGACTTGCAAAAGCTTAACGATTGTTCCATCATAAGCTTTTGCATCAGAAAATTGCATCTCTCGTAACAGATTCACAGCTTTTTCCCATCTCACATTCCGCAAGTTCACCATTATAGCCTCGTTCCAAGCGAGATCATCTCTTTTAGGCATTTCATCGAACACCTTGTTAGCAATGTCCGAGCTCACACATCTTCCATAGAAATTCATCAACGCAGAAGCTACACGAGTGTCTGATTTATCGAGCCCTCTCTTGATCAAATCGCCATGGATGGTGAAACCAATAGAGTGAACCATTAGAATAGTACAGATTCTCAAAACCATAGAGAGAACTACTACTCCATTGAAGTCAACTCCTTTGTTCAGTAACTGAGCAAATTTCTCCAAGACCAGATGCTTCTCTGCTCCAAATATCTCGACCTCTTCCAATAAATCCCTCCATGAAACTTGATTGCGAGGGAAACCCAGAAAGTAAACAGCACTGGCATGCCCGATTTCTCCGAATTCAAGGTAACGAGAGATCAAACACTTGGCCATGAACTCCAAGTCGAATTGATCATGTAGCCTAATCATCCGGGCATGAGTAGCTTTAACAGAAACCAGATTATCGCATCCTCTTAGCTCTCTCAACGTATGAAAATCCCCATGGGATAAAAAATCCGCGCTTGAAGAAGAAGACTGTTCCAGAGATATTGAAATTGGCATAGATTCAAACGACGCATGCTTGATATCCACAGAAGAACAAACAGACGAATTCTTATAAACGATTTGATTCAGAAGCTGACTACCTTGTCGCTGATGAGAAGACAATGTGCTATAACAATGGCGGAAAGTCACATAGAAATTCTCCATGGAATACTCTGTTTCTTGGCGGGTAGAAAATCCTCGTTGATTCTTCCACAATTTCCGGATAAGATCTATCCTGTTTCCCTTCACAAGGAATCCAAAAACGCAGCGTTTTACTCCTCTTTTCCAGTTTCCAAATTGCAGAAGAGAGAGCTGATTCGGACACAAAGCATATACACTACAAAAAAAAATGAGGAAGCTTTATATCATTCTCAAATGTTCTTACAACAAAGTAACATACATAAGCTTATGATTTCAAAAACTAACTTTAGCTATTGGTGTTCATTTTCAGGAATGATACATAATCAGTATGATCATCATCTACCATCTTTCCCTTGGAGTTCCATCAGGTAGCACAGGCGTCATTACTGTATCTTCCTTCTTCCTAGAACTACTCGACTTTCTACTTGCAGAACTCAATCCAATCTTCACTGTATTCTCTTCTTCTTCTTCGTCATCATCATCAAAATCAGGAGGTACATCTTCTTCTCCTTCCTCATCAGTCCAATCACCTTCTTCATCTTTCCCACCTTCTTCATCTTTCCCACCATCTTCAGCTTCCAAGTAACTATCAACATCAGACCATTCTTCATCATCACTTTCTTCCTCCTCACCTTCTACATCACTTTCTTCAACAACCTCTTCATCTCCATTCTCCGAGTCTTTCTTAGGTCCCCCTCTTCTTGGGAATCTCGGTACAGCAACAAGTGCTCTCATCTTCTCTTTCACAAGAGTTAAAGGATCTTTATCTATCAATTCAGAGTTCCTATAAGCTTCTCTTAAGAAAACTGAATCTCTTTCCCCTTTTAGAGATACATAAAACAGATCAGGATGCCTTATAATCATTCCTCTAAGTTGCTGCGAGAATCTGAATTCCTCACGGAAATGAGTCAAGTGATCCACTAGAGTTCTCTTCTCAGTTGTTAAACTCAAAAGCTCATGAATAACCCCACAAGCATGCTTTTCTTTATCAAGTGTTCCTGACTTCAAATGGGAGAAATCCTTATAAGGAGATATATAAGGGATATCACGGAACTGACATATCTTCCTAGTTTCACTTTTTGAAAGATTTAAACCCCTTGGAAGCTTAACCTTATTGAATCTAGCCGGTCTATCAATAATCAAGTTCCTTTCCTCTAACTCTCTAGCCCTAGTATCTTCCTCAGATAACTCAGCAGCTGATATTGCAAGCTCAGGATCCCAATGAGTTAACTCTAAAGCTTTACCTCTAGGTGTAGTAACCACCTGGAAATATTGTGGATAACGTTGACAAATTGTGTCACGGAATTCCAAAGGAAGTCCTAAATCGTTTCTAATATGAGAAATTTTCTCTAACAATATCCGTTTCTCAATTGACATCATCAACAATTTCCTCAACTTAACAACGAGAAGATCTTCTAGTTCATTTCTAATCCTCATTTCTTCAAGGTATAGTCTCTCAGCTTCTGTTGTCATCTTGAATTTCAAAGAAAATGCTCCTTCTTCAACTATTTCAAACACACCTGGATATTTTCTAAGTAGACCTATGAATCGACGACGTCTCTTTAAACCTAAATCCTTCCTGAACTTACCTAAACCTCTAAGGGACATTATCCGGTCGGGTTGGCTTACAAGAATCTTCCTAATGTTCAAAACTAACTTCAGTTTCTTGTCCCTCTGAACTACGTTATCGAAAGGAATCTCTTTCCTTCTCTTCACAGCAGCTCTCACAGGCTCGATAACAACACGAGTTTTCCTCGAAGTGCTCCAGAATCCATATTTGTTACCCAGAATTAAACCTTCGCCCATAAACTGAGACCTCGAAGCTCGAATTGTGGAAATGGGCAAATGCGATTTTACAGAGAGATTGGATATTTCACTAAACGGTGAATTGCAAGAGAGAAACAAGGGTTTATGTGTAGAAAGCAGAAGCTTGGGCTCCATTTTGAGGACCCAAATCCTGTGGATTTCACCTAAGAAATGTTGAGCTCCTAATCTTCTATGACGAATAACATAAGAGAATCAAATCAGGAAACTAAATCTCACCTTATCGCCTGGATTCAATCTAGTTTTACTTTTGCAGAATAAATCTCTCAGGTCGCAAAGATTTGGATTGGGGTTTAACGATAAAACGCAAAACCCTTCTCTGGATTTTTCATCTTGATATATTATCCTCTTATAAGTGTTGATCGTAATATTTGACAGAAAACAGGGGTAAATCTGGAATTGTGCCAAAACAACAAAATTCTCCTTAACTAAACGGCACCGTTTGAAATCCCATTGTCCGCTACTTCTCGTTCCCGTTTGACCTGTGGCGGTGGACGGCTTCATGGCGAGGAGGCGCGACGGACGTAAAGCGGCGGTGGAGAGTTCGGGAAGGCGGAAGGACCGAGACAGAGCACTTTCTCGAGAAGATCAAGCCAGCGAACCGGACTCAGATCGGAGACTCATTATCATCTTCGTGATCTTCTTCATTGTAATTCCCGCCGTGTCGATTGTCGTTTACAATTTCAAATTCGCTCATCGAGTAGTCCATACGGAATCATCAATTCGTCACAAGGGGGTCATTAAAACTGATATTACCTTCCAAGAAATCCTCAGTGTAAGTCCATTGCTTTGTTTGCCTGCTCAAAATGTTGGAATCTATACAAGAAAACTGAAAATTAGGATTATTTCTTCCCTCGTTTTTTTGTAGTTTGTGTGAGTTATCGCCATCCTTGAAGTTTGGTTTGAAAGATTTCAGGAACATTCTAAGGCGTCAGAGAACTCATCAAGTAGGCACTATGATTATCCGGTGTTAGCATACATTACGCCATGGTGGGTGTCTAGTACTTACGCTTTTGGAACAGATACAGACAATTTGGCATATGTATTCAAATTTTTATGTCACATCGATGTGTAGGAACTCCAAAGGCTATGAAATCGCGAAGATATTCAACTCCAAGTTTACGCATCTATCACCGGTATGGTACGACCTGAAGAGGTATATCAGTTGATCTGTTCCAAACTCTTGCATTTATATCTGGATCTCCAGATAAGTTTCGAATCCGGCAAGAAAGGTGGTGACATTTGTGGTTTATATGTCAAGTAGCCAAGGAAATGGCTTGGTTTTGGAAGGGAGACATAATGCTGATAAGGGATGGATCCAAGAGCTTCGATCAAGAGGAAATGCGCGGGTGCTTGGACCAAACCCCCTCTTTTTCTTTTCTTCTATGTATTGGCCAAGATCAATGTCTGGAAAATGCTAATACTCTTCTTTCTTTTATGGCCTGAAAGTAATTTCCCTATCATGTAGATATTACCAAGAGTTGTTCTGGAAGCAATTCCCCAGGAGCTGCTTAAGAAAAAGAAACTAAGGGACAAAGCTATCAATCTCATCGTCACAGAGTGCAAGTAAGATCTTCCAAAGTCTTAAAACTTGTAAAGATAGAGCTTTAAGAATAATAGTTTTAAGGATATGCTTTATTGTTCTTTCCCCGTCTCGTTTACACTCCCTTTTTTATCCTTGCCTCGAACTCAAGGGAAATGGAATATGATGGTATCGTGCTAGAGTCTTGGTCAAGGTGGGCAGCGTATGGTATTTTGCAGGATCCAAACATGCGGAAAATGGTACGGCCTATAGTGTAGTCTCCTTACGATCATTTCCACCTTTAGTTAAGTAACATCTGAGTACTAAGGAATATGCGTCATAGAGCATATTCAGTTGTTAGTAATCGTATAAGACTATAAGCATCGAATGTTATGGTCACAAGTCTCTAGGATTCCTCTTAGTTTTCTATGGATATGCCAATTGATCGTCATAATTACTAATTGTTTGAGTACTCAATCTTCTAGGCACTGCAATTCGTAGAACAACTTGGAAACGCCCTTCATTCCACGAGCTCTCCAACAAATCGCGAGCGACATATGGAGTTAATGTATGTTATTGGTCCACCTTATTCAGAGAAGCTCCAAATGTACGACTTTGGACCAGAAGATCTTCAAAGCTTGAAAAATTCGGTGGACGGTTTCTCCCTCATGACCTATGATTTCTCCAGTCCTCAGAACCCTGGCCCCAATTCTCCTCTCAAGTGGATAGATTTAACCCTCAAGCTCCTCCTTCGTTCACCCACCAACATCGATCCAAAGCTGGCCAGAAAAGTTCTTCTTGGTCTCAACTTTTACGGCAACGATTTTGCAGTCTCCAAAGGTATGAACAATCCAAGATAGACTATGATTAGATAACTTATTCTCTTCCTGCCTTTTCAAGCTAAGTGAAGAAACTGTTTTCTTCGAGTAGCTAAGGGAGGCGGAGCAATCACCGGAAGAGATTACCTAGCATTACTTCAGAAACACAAGCCAACTTTACATTGGGATAAAGAAAGCGGCGAGCATATTTTTATGTATACATATGATAAGAATATTAAACATGCTGTCTTCTATCCGACATTGATGTCAATCCTTCTACGGCTTGAGAATGCTCGTCTCTGGGGTATTGGCATCTCTATCTGGGAAATCGGACAAGGTTTAGATTATTTCTTTGATCTATTGTAAGTTCTTTTATTGCATCCTGTTTTGTTTTGTTTAAGTTTTACGTCATCTTATATTTTAGTTAAACTACCGGTGAGAAACTTTATGTAGCAGCCTCTGTTCTTTATGTTCTGGATAAAGGTCATTTTGGTAAATATGCAGAACTTCTGTTGAAGCATCTACGATCCCCCATGACCACACATTTGACATGCGATTTTGGTTTTAAGTAGGACATGATCGGAAGTCATCTCATCCAAAAACACCACGTGTCAATATTGGAGTGGCTTCAATTGATTTCACCGTCCACGTCAGCTTATGTCTGCGAGCAAGAGGACGCTAGAAACTGCTGAAGTCTCTCGTCTATACTCTTCTTCTTTAATCAAGTTTAAAGTTTGATGCTACAAAGAGGGCAATTCTCGAAGACGGTCGTGTAGAAGGAGAGAACAGAGCCATGGAAGCTCTGAAAACTGCTAGCTTGAGCCCTATGTCGGTTCTATCCGAGAAAAGATTAGAACCACGAAGACCGTTGTCGCTCCCAAAACTCTTTCCACCGAAATTACAGAGACCCAGTCTTCAAGAAAGCTTCTTGAGGAGCTTCAATGGCGGATTGGCTCTTCTAACTTCTGTTCTGAGCAGTGCAGCTGCTCCTGCTAGATCCCTGACGTACGAGGAAGCCCTGCAACAATCTGTGACATCTCCTTCATCTTTTGATTCAGATGGTCTGATTGATGGGATTGCCGGTTTCGTCACGGACAATCCTTTGGTTATTGCCGGCGGATTTGCTGCATTGGCTGTTCCATTTGTTCTGTCTCAGGTTCTAAACAAGAAGCCTAAATCATGGGGAGTTGAGTCTGCTAAGAATGCTTATAGCAAGCTTGGTACCGATGAAAGTGCTCAGCTACTTGACATAAGATCATCTACAGATGCCAAACAAGTGGGCAGTCCTAACATTAAGGGTTTAGGGAAAAAAACAGTTTCTACTGTTTATAACGGAGAAGACAAGCCTGGCTTCTTGAAGAAACTTTCTTTGAAGTTTAAGGATCCCGAGAACACCACATTGTTCATTTTGGACAAGTAAGGCTCTCGGAATTTCTTATCCTTAATTACGTTGGATCAATTGCAGCCACAACATCGTAGCTTTCTGGAAGAATGTTTTAAACTTAAGATTGCTCATGCAAATGAGGCGAAAAGAGATTCGAAAATGAGAGGCACCTAGATGAATCCATTATTGTCAATTGCTTAATAGAGTCTATATTCTGTGAATGAAAGCCAGGTTTGATGGAAACTCCGAGCTTGTGGCTGAGCTGGTGGCTCTTAATGGATTCAAAGCTGCCTATGCAGTAAAAGATGGCGCAGAGGGACCTAGAGGCTGGTTGGTGTGTGTTCCTCTCATCTCACATTCTTCTTTCTTCAAGCCTTTTTTACTGGATTTCTCTGTGATATTTTCTATCTATTGGATTGCAGAATAGCGGCCTGCCATGGATAGAGCCAAAGAAGAACCTGAGTCTTGATTTAAGTAGTTTGACAGATAGTATAAGCGGTGTGTTTGGTGTGAGTATCCAATTTCTTTCTTAAACTTGTCTCATACGTATAAAAGATAGGCTCTATCTATGTGCGATCTTTAAGCTTCCGTTACATAATGTCCAGGAGAGTTCTGATGGTGTAACTGTTGCTCTTGGAGTAGCTGCTGCTGCTGGATTGAGTGTTGTAGCATTTACAGAGGTTGGCTCCCGCTTTATTTGTCTCTCCTTCTTGTTCAATCTTACCGTGTCTGAATGTCATCTCTTTATATGACTCAACAGATTGAAACTATACTCCAACTCCTAGGCTCAGCTGCACTTGTTCAACTTGCTAGCAAGAAACTTCTATTTGCTGAGGCAAGCTCTTTGCAAACTCTTTAATTTACATAGCTAATCGTTTTGCTATTAAATCGGATTTGTTGACTGTTATATCTTCTGCTTTTTTCCACGCGGCAGGACCGAAAGCAAACCCTGCAACAGGTGGATGAGTTCTTGAACACAAAGGTTGCTCCCAAGGAACTTGTTGATGAGTTAAAGGTATAGTACTATAGTCACATATCTCCTCTAGCTTAGTAATGAAATCAAAGAATCATCCTATAATGCAACACTGTTGACAAATGCAGGACATAGGAAAGGCTCTTCTTCCACCATCAACAAGCAGCAAAGCTCTCCCCGCACCAGCAGCTGCAACTGCTACTGCAGAGCCAGCAGCAGCATCTGCCATCGCAGAACCAGCAGCAGCAACTACCACCGCAGAACCAGCAGCAGCAACTGCCACTGCAGAACCAGCAACAGCAACTGCTACTGCAGAACCAGCAGCAGTGACTGCTACTGCAGAAACAGAGCCAGAATCAGCTACAGACAATGCTACCATAACCACTACCGTTGATAAGCCAGAACTTGAGCCACAGCCATCAACCGTTACCACACCGCCGGCCAGAACAGAATCTCATTCAAGACCTCTCTCTCCATATGCATCGGTGATGTTTCAGTGATTGATCTTAAAGAGAGATTCTCTTTGTTCTTGGTTTAATCTTGATGTCTTTCTTCTCTTGTGCAGTACCCGGACTTGAAGCCTCCAACATCTCCAACACCATCGCAGCCATGAAAACCTCAAACAAGCCCCTCACTCTTTACCAAAGAACAAAACTGGTCGAAATCTTTCAACTTGTTGAAGGTTTGTTCTTCTCGATAATTTCTCCAACTTGCCCAAGGTTGCTTCTTCTTTCCAGAGCTGTGAAACTCTTTTTTTCTCTACGTTCCATTATCGTTAGTTTTACTTGTAATTGATGGTTCATGAAACAATATCTCGTGAGTTAATATAAAAGCGGTTCAATATTCAATGCATAGAAGCCTCTGTCAGAGTCAGAAGGATATGGAAGGGGTTTGATTGCACAAAATGAAAAGTGATGGGAAAGATTTGCAATATTCTATAATTACAGGTATTTAAGAAAAAAATTGAAGTATCGACAGCATAAAACCTGTCTGCGTGCAGAATCAATGTTTGTTAAAAAGATGCTACACACTTCCAAGATGTTGCCATAAAACTCAAGCATCTATCGGACTAATTTGTGCTAATAACTACTTTTCGTGTCTTTTTCAGGTTTAAAAGACAGTCAAATTAAATAATTCATTAAATTTTAATCCAAATTATGGCAAATTGATCAACTGTTTATCTAATTAATTTAATGGTTGGCCGTTCAAATGTATAAAATATTAGTTACCTGATTAATTAACTGAATATTTTTCTTTTTGGTTAGATCAGTTATAACAAAATCATAGTAATGTATTGCTACTAAATCTACATGGTTGATTAAAAAATTAAAGAAAAGTCGATAATGTGGAATTATAATAAAAAGTCGTACGTGTGGTTTATATTCAATAAAACTTAATTTCCTCTTTTTAACTTAACAAAAACTTTTTTTATTATATAATAAAAGCGCTGAAGAATGGTTGTTAGCTTATTTGTTTGATTGATTGTAGACTGTAGTCATTCAAATACAAAAAAAAAAAATTAAAAACACAAGAAAGAAAAACTCAATACTATCGTCTAAATAAATAACCGAATTTTTAAATCGCAACCACCAAAAATTTAACAAATCACTTTAATTTTCTTTACATGAATCAAATCGCAACCACCAAAAAAAGTTTACTTACCTCAGAAATTAATTTTATTTAAAATTATGTTCATTTAAAAAATCTACATTTACATTTGGATACGAATCATATAAAAAAAAGCGTTACTTCCTATAACTTTGAAACAGATCTAACCTCATTCAAAACAAAAAAAAATTGTAACTTCTGAGTTTAAAATTTAATTAAAAGATTTGTGAATTTGTCAGTACAATGGTGTAAAAAAAATAAAAAAATTTGTCGGTACAAAAATATCACAATGGGTTGGAAATGAATCATACAAACATCAAAGATGGCCCTAAATTGGCTATACGCCAAATCAAAAGGTGGTCCTAAATTGCGCCACGTGTCATGTGTTCGTTCCAACTGCTTTATTTGTTCGGTTCTGTTTTTTTCAGCTTGTTTATCTTTACCCCTAACTATAATAATTAAATAATTATTATTAATAATTTATAATCTGATCACCTTTTTTTTGGTAATAAAAAATTTTAGCACAAAAGAATGACAATAAATTCGAATTGGGATGTTGTAATTTAAATTTTAAAATATAAATATTTTTGAAAGTACAAAAATGGAATGAAAGGGAATATACTATTCAAAAATTATATTTAATTTATAACCAACAAACTTTCAACTTAACTTTTATTTTAGTGGTAAATTATATTCTCATTTAATACGGAATTTAATTCTGAGATGAGGAAGATAAAAGTAATATATATTCCAAATCTTAATAAATGTGGTCCAATTTTCCTTCGTCATTAATCAATTTAATTCTAGAGTCGCCTTTTTTGTTAGACAGTTGCATTATTTAAATGTGTTAAAAATTAGTAAATCGAAAACTAGTTGTAGAGTTTCATTAATCTTAATTTTTTATCAAGAGAAATATGTGCATGATGATTTTTAATGATTAATTATTTATAATATTAGTGGTGTCGGACTAAAACCTTTATTAATACAGTATGTAATTATATTAATGTTCTCCATAAATAATTAAGTCGAAATCATTATAAATCTTCGAAAGAATGACAACATCTCCACTAAATCTAAGTGCACGGTTAGTTAATATTCTTATTGGTCGCAACTTATAAAACTATTTTAAATAAAAAACCAGTTTAGTAATTTAAGATTCCATAATATATAGAAACCGACCAAATAAAAAACCCCCTTGGTTACTTCATTTAATTCTAAACTATAAATAGTAAAGCAACTTCTTCTCTTCCTTTTAAAAAAAAATAGAAAACGTTAACCATCATTGAAGATTTCAACTATCTCTCTCTCTTTTTCGTAAATACGGTGTCGTTTAATGGATAAACAACGAAGGACGAAGCAACTCAAGAACAAGAACAAACTCAATGCTACGTCTACTTCATCTCAAGGTATATATATAATACGGTGTCGTTTTTGGGTTTGTTATTTTTTGTTGGAAATGTGAAATTTTGGTGATGACGTGGCAGCAGAAGTGAGCAGTATTGAGTGGGAAGTAGTGAAGCTGAGTGAAGAAGAAGAAGATTTGGTGTTTAGAATGTTTAAGCTTGTCGGTGACAGGTTAGATTAATTCTCCTTAATTTACTCCAATTAATTTTAATTATGCATTAATTATTGTAGGAAAAATAATTGATTGTATAAATTATTAATTTTGGTACAAGGTGGGATTTAATAGCTGGGAGGATCCCTGGAAGGACAGCACAAGAAATCGAGAGGTTTTGGGTCATGAAGAATAATTGAATATCTCTGCATTTTCAATGATTTTTTCTTCTTTTTAATATATTCTATTTTCATTACCAAATTTTTGTAATACTTTGTGACGAATGATATAAGTACAAGAACATTAATTAAATAATTAATTATACTACAACTTTTCGTTAAATAAATAATTATATTTAAGATTAATCAATTGAAAGATAAAAGATTAAATAGGTGTCCGGTTAAAAAAATAAAATTAAATAGGTGTGGAATAAAGTATATTTGGGCTTTCCAAAGAGAGAGAGAAGGAAAGTTAGGTTTCTTTGAAATAAGCCCGAGTAGACCCAATTTTTTCTTTTTCCCAGACAGTACAGTACTATATATTTTAATTTTTATATAATTATTTATTTTTATGTTTGTGAAGATAAGGTAAAAAAAAAAAGTTGAAAAAGATGGGTCCGTCGATGGATGCGAGTTTTCTAGAAGGGTTTAGGCTGTAAATAAATTATGCATTTAAAAGTGGCACATAACCTAACTTCAATCAATAAAGTGGACGTCGTTTTTCAACTGCTAAAACGACATGCTGTCTTCAGGTCCCACTCATATATTTCTATTTTCTCCCCTTCCAACGCTATATGACCAAATCTTCTCTGAGTGTTATTGTTTCATTAATTTCATCATTACCCACTAAAGTTGACAATTTTTTTCCAACATAATTATTTTGACATATTTTTAACCAAAATAATAATAAAAAAAAGAAAACAAATATTTTATTCATACACACACAACACACAAATGCACACATCCCACCCATGATTATTCAAATGATAACATAACAAAAGTAAAATATTTCAAAGTGTAAACATGCATATAAAAATAATCATTCAACGTAATTTTCTCCCATTTTTTTTTCTTTTTAATAGTTTGATAGAGAAGTTTCTGACTTTTCGGTAAACCGTAGTCTCTTCTGTCCTAAACAGTTGTTTCTTCGTTTCTCGGCTGCGATTTCCACTTTTCGGCAACCAAAGTAAGTGCTTTAGTAGATGATCCATCTTCCTTCAACACTCTGCAAGCTCCTTCTTTCATCTCCTTCATCTTACTCCTCACACTTTTCCCTTCTTCTCCCTCCATTAAACCTTTCACAACTCTTGTCACTTCTTCTCTCTTCACTATCCCATCTTCCCCTACAGATACCCTAATGGCCACACCAATCTCTTCAGTCAGCGAGACTGCATTCATCTTCTGCTCTGCAAACAATGGCCAAGCAATGATCGGGACACCATTCACTACACTTTCCAACGTTGAATTCCATCCACAATGACTCAAAAACCCACCCGTTGATGGATGGGCCAAAATTTGGGCCTGTGGAGCCCAAGAAGGGATAATGAAGCCTTTTCCTTTGACCTGGTCTAAGAAACCGGGTGGTAAATAAGCTAACGGGTCGGATTTACTATGTGAATCGAAGTAGGAAGAGTAAGCAAGATCACTTGGACTTCGAACTATCCAAAGAAAGCGTTGCTCACTATCTGCAAGACCAAGAGCTAGCTCGTTGAGCTGCTGACGTGTCAGTGTACCTCCACTACCAAATGATACATAGAGAACTGAACCGATTGGTTGGTTATCTAACCACTTTAGACATTCCAAATCATTGGTTTCCTTAGATTCTTGTTTAGTCATGTTGACTAACGGTCCAATTGGGTAAACCGGTGGTTTATCAGGACCCGGTTCTTGTAAAGCTTTGATAGCATTTGGTTCAAGTTCAATGAAGCTATTGATTATAATCCCTTGGGCTTCTTTATACCTTTTGGTGTTGTGTAGAAGCCATTTGTATGCGTCGTCTTTACGGTCTTGAACCGGGTCAAGGAGATCTTTAGCAGTAACCGGTACACATCCAGGGATTTTAACCGGTTCGGTTAAGTCTCTAAACTCACACGACACCGTTTCGTCAAGTTTAGGTAAATGGAGGAAGAAAGAGAGCATATTAGCCGTTGACGGAAAGAAAATATAAGGTGACACGTGGCGTTCCTTAGCAACATCGAATGCATCGGTACCGAATAGATCAACGACGAGAGCTACTGGTAAACGATTCTCTGCTTCGAAGGTGCCGAAGGCTTTGCGGAGCATGGGGTTTGAACGAGTTATGGTGAGTGAGATCCGAGTTTCGATACGAGTTGAGTCGAGAGGGAGATCTGTGAGATCGGCGGGAGGGAGATAAACGGTGGAGATTGAAGAAGGAAGAGCATCGAGAACGTTTCGTTGAGCTTTTGTAGGAGGACCTTCGCCGGCGATGATGAAAGTAACGGTGAATTCGGGGAAATTGATGAGTCGTTTAGCGAACTCGAGGAGAGGGATGAGGTGACCCATTCCTGGACTCGGTATCAAAGCAATGTGTACTGATTTTGATTCCTCCATTGATGCAAAGCTTTCAAGTAATTTGATCACGTGTTGTTTTTCTTACTTTTTTGTGTGTATGTTGAATCTTGTAATGCCGTTATATATAGAAACTTGTGTGTACCACTTTTTGGGATTTTGTATTTAATAGCGAAAAGTAGTATTTTAGATTATGAAGTATAAAAATTTATTTATCAAAATGGTTTTTTTATAATTTGAATTTTGATAACCGAGTTTTTTAAATCTTAATGGTTTTTAAAAATTAAAGTTAAATTTTATACAAAATTAAACTATAATTTCAAAATTTAACCAAATAAGATAATTTAAATTTATATTAGTTATACTACAATTTAAAATTTAAATTTGATAATATAGGTTTAAAAACTCGGTTGTTTGTGAAGCTTAGGGTTTAAAACCGAGTTATTAAAATTCATAGTTTAAAAATCTATTATGAATTTGATGTAGTTGAAAGTGTTTTTTCCAGAAACTGTGACAACTTAGGATTAAAATATTATCAATTTTAATTTTCTCTTCTGGTTTAATTTGTTTGTAGTTGCTAACATTATCGAAATTAGTTTATTGGTAAAATACGTAATTACTTGTCAATACCGCACAAACCAACATTAATTCTATATTGATGTAAATATATAGTTTTGACCATGATGAGAAAATTTCATTGTTATGAGAGTTTGCGTATTCAATTATAAGATGTTAGATAGCTTAGTTTTGTTATTCGATCAAAATTTGCGATTTTGATAGATTTAAATTTTGTTTTGAAAAATTTATATTTGTAAAATTTTAAAAGTAACCTAAGGCAAAAATTAGACTACTGCCGAAAAATAAAATAAACAATTAATATTAATTAAAATAAAACGATATTGTGTCAATGGACTATTGATTTTCTATCAGTATGTAAGTCATTTTTCTCTTATATTCCATGACTTTCGAATTTTACTTAAACAAAATTAATAACTACATTTACTTTGAATTTCAATTTGTGATATAAAAAAACAAACATTAAAGTGTGAATTGATTTCGTGCGACAATAATAATAAATAATGATATATTTTTCGTTGAATTATTGTAGAAGGAGGAGGTTGGGGAAATCGTATGGACACTTAATGGTTCAAAAATTCGGCACGTGTGAAATGTCTTCAGCGCTCGTGTGGATATGATGAAATGTAACTGCAATCATTTTTTTTTCATCTTCATTTGCTATATTTTATCGATAATTTATATTTATATATATATATATTAAATCACAAGTTCGGAGAAAAAAAATCACAAGCCACATGTTGACGTACTATTCTCGCATTATTTCACTAATATTTTTAATTTAATTAAAAACAAAGATTAATGATCTTACCAGACAAAATAGATTTTATAAAATTGAAAACACATCACTCAAAATTCTGTAACCTTGCGAAATATTTGTTGACATCATTGCGACGAGGAAAGGAAGGACAATCATTGTCCTTGATCAATCGACCATACTTTATACATTGGAATATTTTGGCAAACACTTTTCAATTAGAGTATTTTATACATTAATAAATTCAGTAATAACCTGGTAAATACCAGGATGTTTCTTAAAATTTATATAAATATAAATTGAGAGATATGTGGGAATTTTTTTTTGAGAGATATGTTTATTCAATTGTTTTTAGTAATTGATTACTTATAAATTTTGAAACTCGGTAAAAAAAATACACAAAAGGATATATATATCTATCTGTATCCACATATTTTTCTTTAATTTTTCAGTCTTCTAAAATTATTATATTTTGTTAATTAAAAATATTGTACTTAATCCATGGGAGATTTACAAAAGTAATTGAATTCTTAACACAAATTGGGTGCACACTACACTAGTAAAAAATATGGTATTTCTAGAAACATAAGATGGACCAAAGTATTTCTTCAAAATTTTCTTTTTTTTCTATTTTTTATTTTATTTTCATTTGATTTGTCTCCGCCCGTCCTAAAAACATTTATATCAATAATTAAATTTTATACCGGGATTTTTTTTAATTATTCAAGATGTTTTTTCAAAAATAACATAAGGATAGGCCGTTAAAAAATATAACAATAGACTGAAATGTTTTTTTGGTCTATCCTAACACGTTATTAATTATATATATAACTATATATATGATGAGAAGCATTGGGCATGAGAAGCATTGGGCAAGTCATAATCTTGCAATTATATACAAGAAAGCGATAGGTTGTTGAAATTAAAAAAAAAAATATATATATATATATAATAAATGTTGATGTCAATTGAGGCATTAATTAATGTGGGTTAATTCACCCTATTTAATGAATTAAAGAAAAAAAAGTCACCCTATTTAATTCGTTATGGTATGATTTTAATTTGTTCCATCACGGATCACATGGTGGATCGATGACAAATCTCACCATTCTCTCATTATTTGTCTATTGGCTTAAGTTTATTCCCCAAAATAATGCTAAAAAAAAACATATGTCTCATCAAACGACCGCACTTTTTATGGATTGCCTAAGGATTTTTTTGTATACATACATTACTTTTTTTTGTTAACTTATACTTGTTTTATGCACGAACATAAATAATTTGATTATATATTATATATATATATAAGCAAAAATGTCTATATACATTAAGTTGGTAAAACATAATTATAAAAAATAATAATTTATACAAATCATAATATAAGACCATCTACAATGGTGACTCCAAAGGGTCACTAATTTTTATTATAAAAGAAAAGTTTTTTTTCTTTGTTTGTTCATAAATAAATTGGACCTATGAGAGAAAATGTCAAATTCTATCTCATGGGTCTAATATAATTGTGAAAAAAAAAATGATGCCGTAACTCGTTGTCACCAAACCGGCAATCAGTTTAAAATCTTTCAAAATCCTTATTAACTAAAAAAACAAATATTTAATTCATACACAACACAAAAATAAATGCACACAAATCCGACTCCCACCCATGATTAAGCAAATGATAACATAACAAAAATAAAACATTTTAAAAGTGTAAATATACATTTAAAACTAATTATTTCAATTTAAAATGTTTAGGTGGGCTTTCCACTTTTGGGCCACAAGAGTAAGTGCTTTAGTAGATGAACCATCTTCTTTCAACACTCTAGAAGCTTCTTCTTTCATCTCCTTCATCTTATTCCTCACACTTTTCCCTTCTTCTCCCTCCATTAAACCTTTCACTACTCTTCCCACTTCTTCTCTTCTCACAGTCCCATCCTCTCCCGCACGTGCCCTAATCGCCACACCAATTTCTTCAGTGAGCAAGATTGCATTCATCTTCTGCTCTGCGTACAATGGCCAAGCGATGAGAGGGACCCCACTCACTACACTTTCCAGCGTTGAATTCCATCCACAATGAGTTAAAAACCCACCCGTTGATGGATGGGCCAAGATTTGGGCCTGTGGAGCCCATGAAGGAATCATAAAGCCTTTTCCTTTGACCCGGTCTAAAAACCCGGGTGGTAAATAAGCTAACGGGTCGGATTTGCTGTGTGAATCGAAGTAGGAGGAATTAGCTAAATCGCTTGGACTTCGAATTACCCAAATAAAGCGTTGTTCGCTATCTGCGAGGCCAAGAGCAAGCTCGTTGAGTTGCTGACGTGTCAATGTTCCGCCGCTTCCAAATGATACATAGAGAACTGAACCGATTGGTTGGTTATCTAACCAATTTAGACATTCCGAATCATTGGTTTGGTTAGATTCGGGTTGACCCATGTTGACTAATGGTCCAATTGGGTAAACCGGTGGTTTATCAGGACCGGGTTGTTGTAAAGCTTTGATAGCGTTTGGTTCAAGATCACAGAAGGTATTGATTATAATCCCTTGGGCTTCTTTGTACCTTCTTGCGTTGTGTAGAAGCCATTTGTATGCGTCGTTTTTTCGGTCTTGAGTTGGGTCAAGGAGATCTTTACCAGGGATCGGTACACATCCAGGGATTTTAACCGGTTCGGTTAAGTCTCTAAACTCACACGACACCGTTTCGTCGAGTTTAGGTAAGTGGAGGAAAAAAGAAAGGGAATTCGCAGTTGATGCAAAGAACAAATAAGGTGACACGTGGCGTTCCTTTGCAACATCGAATGCATCGGTACCGAATATATCGGCGACGAGCGCTGCTGGTAAACGATTCTCCGCCGCGAAGGTGTCGAAGGCTTTGCGGAGCATGGGGATCGAACGAGTTATGGTGAGTGCGATCCGAGTCTCGATACGAGTTGTTTCCGGGGGAAGATCGGTGAGATCGGCGGGAGGGAGATAAACGGTGGAGATTGAAGCAGGGAGAGCATCGAGAACGGTTCTTTGTGCCGTTGACGGAGGACCTTCGCCGGCGATGATGAAGGTAACGGTGAATTCGGGGAAATTGACGAGTCGTTTGGCGAATTCGATTAGAGGGATGAGGTGACCCATTCCTGGACTCGGTATCATCGCCACGTGTACAGATTTTGATTCCTCCATTGATGCAAAGCTTTCAAGTAATTTGATCAGTTTTTTTTTTCTCGTAGGTTATGATTATTGGTTTTTGCTTTTTTCTTACTTTTTTTTGGTGGCTAAGAGGAATTTTGTAATGCGTTTATATAGAGAGTTCGTGTTCCATTACTTGACATTTTCTATTTAATATTCTTTTCTTTTCTTTTATGGTCGCATCGTGTAAGAATTTTACTTCTTTTTTGGTTGTGACGACTTGCGACCATGATCGATTTTAATTTATTGCTATATTACATAGATACTTATCAAAATAATATAATTTTTTTAAAACCAGAATAATATAATATTGTTATTCGATCCAAATTTGCGATTTTTATAGATTTTAAATTTATTTTTTTAACCTTTAAACTCTTTTGTAACGTTCAATTGATTACTGTAACGTTCATTTCTGACGAGATTCCTAATTCACTTATAACTTAATATTTTTTTTATTCCTAACTTAAAATCTGTTTCGTTTTTAATTTAAGTCGAGGTTCCTAATTCATTTTTTATTCCTAACTTAAAATCTGTTTCGTTTTTACTTTTTTTCAACTTTTTTTTTTGTAAAATACTTTATTTTATTTTCAACGTGATGCTTTTTTTTCCATTCAATTATGTTATTGAATTCCTTCAATTATAATAAAAGCTTTGTTCACCCGATATTATTACAGCTCATTTTTTTGTTTCTAATTTAATTTTTCTTGTCTTGGATACTTTGTGCCAAATATTTAATCTAAGATATTTATTTCAATAAGCTTTAAAATCTACTAAAATCCAAAAAAAAAAACGATGATACTTGAAATCCACTTCAAAAATTTGAAATAGTAGTTTGGTGAAAGTGGAGTTGTCAATTATATATATGTAAAAAAATTATCAGATATTGATAGTCCCTTTGTTTTTTTATTACTAATAAGGTATTCCATTAGTTTTATACTAAATAAAATACTTACTTTGATTTTAAAACAATTTAGAGGTTAATTTTATATTTATTCGTTTGTTTTATGCTAGTTATTTAATACGTCACTAGATATGTTCCCGCGTTTTACGCGGGGC
>KE152816.1:60458-76104 GCA_000411095.1 Aethionema arabicum
AACCCGTGAAACCCGCTTTTTTTGCGGACATAAAATATACAGCCCTAACCCGCCCCATATTAAAACGGGTTGAGCCCGACCCGCGGGTTAGAGCCCATATTGACACCCCTAGTAATATCTAATAAAAAAGTGGATAAAATGAGGTATTGGTTTAGTAGTTGAAAATGCCAGCCAATTTGAAGGATGGAAGAGCTGTCTATATACCAATACCATCACTCAATCTTAGTGCTTTTGTTATTTATTTATTTTCGTATAAATTCTCTCTAATTTCTACTTTTTATCATATTATTTAATTCTAAATGTTATAGAATATAAATTTAAAAATTCATTTGACCGTTTTTTAATTAAATATTATTGTTGTTAAAATCATTCGAAGGTTTGCAAAATCCAGAGAACATATCAGAAATATGATGGGCTTAATGGGCCCAAGTTATAAATATGGGCCTAAACAGGCCTGAAACCCCACAGGGATACGAGTACTCTTTAAACACCACTGGAGCTGGATTTTAAAGATAAGAGGAGTAACCAATCAGACCACGAGAAGCCGCCACGTGTCAGCAGACGGAATCCTGTGTTAAGTGAAAAGCGCAGCACAAAAACAAAAATCGACGGGAAAAGAAATTAGAAGAAGAAATTTTATCGGCGAGCTTCGATGGCGATAACAGCAGTAGTAGCAGCTTCTTCTTCCGTTGCAGTGATGGTTCCACGTGTACCGACCGTCTCCGCTCGCTTCTCCGCCGTACCTTACCTTCCTCCGCTGACTCCTCGCTCTTTTGGCCGATCTTCTTTTGCTGTTCCGGTCAAGGTGGTTTCAGGTGACCGATTATTTTCCCCAGTTTCTCTTTCTCGGTTCAATGGAATCTAGAAATGCTCGTGAATTCTGCGTATTGTGCCCGGTCCTGAACTGGAATTTAGCAGTGGTTCGGTTAAAGTGGTTAAAATTAAGATTTTCGGTTTAGTAGACCCGGTTTAGATCGCTAAGCTATTCAAAGTTAGACAATCTCTGTCAATGGAAAAGGAAACCATTGCTGAATCTCGAATTCCAAATTAGGTTTATATGGTTTTGATTTCGATGAATAAAGGAAAGATTGGTTGTTCTGTTTCAAATGTAGGAAATGGTTTACAGAAGGTTGAATTGATGAGGACGAAAGCTTCTTCTTCAGAAGAGACTTCAACCTCCATCGACACAGATGAACTCATATCGGACTTGAAGGAAAAGGTAAGCCATTGCATCCGTCTAAGCTGCGTCGTGTTTGTTTTAACGTTGGTTTTGGTTTTGTGCAATGCAGTGGGATGGTCTTGAGAACAAGTCGACCGTACTTCTATACGGAGGAGGAGCCATAGTTGCAGTATGGCTATCTTCCATTCTTGTTGGTGCCATCAACTCCGTTCCCCTGGTACATTCTTTGAACACTTATCAGAGAAATATATAAAGATGTGTAAATGCTTGGAGTTTGAGTGATGTTTTGTTTCTTGAGTACAGCTTCCAAAAGTTATGGAACTTGTTGGTCTTGGGTACACAGGCTGGTTCGTCTACAGATACCTTCTCTTCAAGGTAATTATAAAACTATTCCTATAA
This sequence comes from Aethionema arabicum, assembly GCA_000411095.1. Classification (NCBI taxonomy): domain Eukaryota; kingdom Viridiplantae; phylum Streptophyta; class Magnoliopsida; order Brassicales; family Brassicaceae; genus Aethionema; species Aethionema arabicum. The sequence goes on from KE152816.1 coordinate 62,038, forward strand.
TCTGTACTGTAAGCATGAATGATCTGACATGAATCAAACATGTTTTCTCAGTCAAGCAGAAAGGAATTGGCTGAGGATATTGATTCCTTGAAGAAGAAGATCGCAGGGACCGAGTAGATTCATTCAAAAACAACCAGCTTTCTTTATGAGGTTTTTCATGTAATATCTTTATATTGTACAATCTCTCTGTTTCAACATTGTATCTGCATCTAAAATTCAAGTTATTGAAAACAAATAATTAATTTCAGGAAGCACATTACTTGAAAACTGACCTTTATTTATAGGCGAAGATGATGATCCAAGCCGGAATGAAACAGCTTTGTGGTCAAACCGTGGTTGCTTTAGAGGCACGAACCCTAAGTCCGACCAATACAGCATTCTGACTAGTTTGTGGTGGTCAACGCAGATAACAGTGACCATTATAACTACATATTATCTAACATTATGAAAAGATTGAAATCAATAGAAAACCGCAAATTTCCCCTCTTTCTATTCATATTGGAATGAATTTTAAGTATGACAAAAGAAATTGTTTTTGAGCAAAAAGAAGAATCAAAAAAAGAAAGAATATCAAACTTTAGAAGTGTTACACTAACCGTCAAAACGGCTTAAACGAAGACGTCCGTTAGATCCAGATCTGACCGTTTATATTGGTGCACGTGGCAATGATCTGTATAGGATAGAAACCAAAGAACTCTTAACTGTAGATCTCAGCCGTCCATCATTTCTCTTCCTGGTACAGCGCCGCACATACCCGACGATTTCATCAAGAAACAACAGAACAATCCTCCACCGTCCGATGATGATCTCACGTGATTCTTTCCCGCCATATTTCGAATTCCGTTCCAGTCTCTGAGAGGTGACGGCATAGGAGAAGCAGCCGTCGAATCTGTGCCGTCGTCGGAGAAATTTACCGATCCAGAAAACGAATTCTCTTTCGAATTTTCGGCATCAGCAGCGAGGCCATTCTCTGAGGAGCTAGCAGCAGATTTCGACTTTCTCATTCTTCGACTTCGACGCCCCTCCGCCAATTTCTCTTGAACGGACTTAAAAAAATCATCGCTGAGATCAGAAGCATCGATCACCATGGCTGCGATATTGAGTACACCGTGGAACTTTCCAGAAGGACGGCGGATCTGAAGTGCGACGAGAGACGGAACATTCGCAGCGGCCGTTGGGAGGAAGTTACTCACAAGGAAGCGTACGGTTCCAATCAGCTGATCCCGCAGGTAACCAACAGCATAAATTTCGATGGAGACGCCGGAAGTTTCGCTGGAGAGGAAATCCGCAGAGACTTGGAAAACAAATTTGTCGTTCCAGATCGGATTCTCAGCGCCGATCCGATCGATTCGAGTCCGGAGCTTGTTGGATGAATCAACCCAGACAACTGCATAGGTCTGCAATCGCCTGAGCTTTCCAGACGTCTCTTTTAGTCCTTGCGCCGAGATGAGGTTGATCTCTAGAACGTGCGTCTCCTTCTCGCTGTTTCCACCTTCCATCTCTCTCTCCCTCTCTCGCTCTCTCTGTTTATCTTGTACAGTGAAGCTCACCGGCGTAGAATTGCGCCGTTGTTTAAATCGAGAAGATGTGAGAGAGATAAAGTGGGAGAGAATGAATCAGACTTTAAACTTTTTTTTATACAGTAACTTTTCAAAAACAATGAATGAAACAAATCTTATGACCTACCAAAAAAACAAGTTTATGCGTGGCCGATTAACAAAGTAGAGTTTCCGGTAACGGTTACGTTTTCCGGCGGTAGGTTAACAGGTTTTCCGAGCACTTTCTGGCGACCACTTCTACTTCTCATCCTATCCATCTTTTCTTTTTTTTGGTTTTTCTTCTCCTCTTTCTCTACACTTCTCCTTCGCCTCTCTTTTTCCAATGTACCACGCCACACGATCTCACCAGTCCACGGCCATAGCCAGTGACCCACACGACGGTCTGAATCTGCTTCCTCTGCAAGATCCTCATCCATTGTTTTTAGAGTTGTGTAATCGAACCACTTCACCCACATCTGCCCTCTCCGACTCCTTTGTTTGTGTTGCTCCTGCATCATACCCGTTCTAGGATCTACGTACACCATGCGCCTAGCACTGTGGTATGTCCATACATTCACCAGAAGCTCTAGTATCCGCGAATAGCAATGTTTGTCCTGTGACAAATAAACATTCTTGGTTCAACAATGGCAACTCAAATGATTAAGTCCGAAAGGGTAGAAGAGGGAAGTTTCGTACTTTAGTTAAACTCAGATAGCATCGGCTTGTCCGATAATGCTCTTCATACATTAGTGCATCCATGGAATCCACAAACATCCTATAAACAAGAGATAACCACTCTCGTTACTCTTTTTCCAGGCTCAGATTGAGACTGCATTGGGAAAAAAACGCACCTGGAGAACATGACGAACTCCAAGAAGGACCTTGTTGGCAGCGCCCAGCTCTGCATGACAGACCATGTATCCCCATCCTCTGGCATTGCTGGCAATGAATTCAAATGCTTGATACCGTACATTTTCTTCAATGTTTCGTTGAAAGCAAGCCTTGATCCAAACCCATCAAAGAGTCAGGTAACTAAGCCAAAACTCAAACATTGTTATAAGAATATGTGGTGTTTGTTTACCTGCAGTTCCCAGCGTTTATGGCATCACAGAAAGACCAAAAGGATTTCTGCTGAGGATTTCTTGGATCTTTGTCCATGCGAACCCAGAAATATAAGGCATCTCCATATTTTCGTGTTTGTATAGCATTAAGTAATGCGTTCTCAGCATTCTTGGATAAAGATTCCTGTTTCAGGGTCCCAAAATTACATCATTAGTTCATTTATCGCGACAATGAAGGATATTTTAAACAAAAGAGATACGTACCTTCCTGGCAGTGGCTCTCCAGGACTGGAAGCCTATCCATGAATTCTTATGAAAACCGTCAATCTTGCTTGAAAGTGCAAAAAATGCTCCAAAATCACCAAGAGTATCGCGATAGTACATATTGTTTAAAAGTGGAAGACGTGATGACGCATCAATATCATCCATCCTAGGTCTCCGTCCTTTGACAGACTGTAACATAGTGCTTTCAACTCAGTTGAGAACATCTCAAGGTTGCAAAATAATATATTGAACTGAGAAACTCACCAAGCCAACCCCACGATAGAGAGGATACTGATGTAGAAAAGACCAAGTTCCTTCACCAAAATACGGTTCATATATGCATAAAGGCTGACCGGTTCTAAGCAGCTCCCCTTCGTCCCTCTCATGCAGATTATTCCTTATCAGGTTAGCCCTTTTGGCCCTTTTATATACTTCCTCCCATGTTCCACGATGCTCCAATGATCTGTCTTTTAGCTGCAGGCCATCCACAAAACGAATCCAATTGATACAACATAGGAAACGGAGATGAGAAAATCAATTCCAGAACTTGCATTCAAAATCCTTACCTCCTCCTCTTCTCGTCTCTTTAAATCGTTAAGCACTTGAAGACGTCTCTCTTCTTCCCAAATTTCATACACGAATGAATCATCATTATTAGCTCCAAAGCTTGTAGCGTCTTGTGGGGTATGATTCCAATGTCCCTCAACCTTCGACAAGAACTCGTAACTCCTTGCTGTTCTATTATTGTGAGATGAATTCAGAAAAGCTTCAAACGGATCCCAACTCCACTCTTCTGTCAGTTTTAGAGGAACTTCATGTACATCTTTAGGTGGGGCAACTTCAGAAGATAACTTTAGAATATTCTCTAGTAGGGTCGCATAACCTTCAACAGTCTCCCGCACCATCATATTTTTAGCAGTTGCTTTCCCCATCAAGGCAATATTCTGCGCAAATGGAGATACTTTCCCTTCTGCTATCACTTCAACCACGATCTGCGTTAGAATATTAAGACTCTCCTTGGGGAAAAGATATCCATTAACCCTGTTATCGACCTATTCATTATTGCTGATATAGTCAGTACCAATACAGCTAAATGAAAAATAACTCAATTCCAAAAAAAAAAATACAGCCAAATGGTCAGTGAAGAGAACGAGCAAAGGGAGAAGTAGCATACATGTTTTCTAATATTGGCGAGGTTTGGTGCAACTATTGGTTTCCCCAAGGACATGGCCTTGATCAATATTTCTGGAAAAGAATGCTCCTCAAGAAATGATCCGTATATAACAAGATCAGAACTTTCAAGTATCTTGTCAGCATTCCCGGGAATGCTTACATGTTTCACAGCGTCTTTCGGAAATGTCAAGTTTTGGGAAATTGTCTAAGAAGTTCAAAACAAACCAAGGTCATGATTTTGTAACCTCTGCTACTAATCAACAGCAAAGCAGATCTTGTTATACCTCAATCGCTACACTGTAGTCGGAAGCTGATTCTCCTCCTAAAATTATGATCTTGAGATGGGAACTAAATCCTTCTTGGTTATAGCCTGAAAAGAATGGCCGTAGGGCTTGCAGAAGCAAGGCATGTTCCAGCCATTGACCCTTGTACAAGAACTGACTTCCCACAATGGAAATGGTAATGTCGTCTTTACGTTGAATCTCCAGATTCTTTGCTCCCCAAGCTTCTTCAGGAGATCCGGGAATCACGAAAAAGTTGCCAACATCAAAGTCAGAGTAAAGAACCTACATGAAGCAAAATAAGTTAGCTACAAAATCAATTGTCCAAAACTGCTGTAGAAACCAAAATATTTTTTTAGTTGCACCATAATCATTTATATTACCGGAAGGAGATAATTATGGAAGACTACAGCTGATGCCCGGCTGAAAATCTTTTTCCAGTCAGTGAGGAGTTCGTTCTGCCCTGTTGAGTTGTACTGTCTAGACCGAACAGCTAGAGTTTCTTCATTGATGACCCAAACAAGAGGCAAAGATTTGAAAGGTTCTTGCATGAAGCTGCCATAAACAGGAATAGTTTAAACTTCAAAAACTTCAATTAAAATTAATTTTCATTAGAATATACCACAATTAAAATCGTGGAATATACACTCATGCTAAAAAAAACCAAAAATCTTACCAAGAAAACATACTCCTAACTTTGATAGTGTTTGCAATGACGCCATCATAGCTTCAAGATAAGAAAAAAAGAAGTTATCTAGGATTAGAAATCATTCAATTGACCAAGTCAAGACAGCCATTATATAATGTAGTGGATCAACCTCAGATCTAAAAGCAAATTAAACAGAATTACGTAAATAAATTTAATTTAACCACAGCTTCAACATTAATTCCAAACTCTGCATAAGCAAGACATGCATTTCACTAGTCCCTCTACAATTTTCAAGCAATGCATACAGTAGAGGAATGCGGTACATACGAAAGCCAGTCGATAACACAGCTTGATGCATGGTTACTCTCAAGTATTGTGACTGGAACACCTATGTCCTGCCAAATATCTTGCACTGGGCCATCTTCAAGTGAAAAAACCTACCAAGAAAAGTTTGACGTTTACTATCTTCATAGTTCATAGTAATTGTACACAAAAGATCAACAAGTGTATACCTCAATTGCATAGCCAATCTCTTGCAGGGCCTTGGCAACAGTCACCATTAACAGCTGTTCTGGATCAGCTAACAAATCGGCAAAAACCTTAAGATGAAAAATGTACAATGCAATCAGATCTTGATACGAGCATTATCAAGATTTCAATTCTTTGCAAGGATGCGTTACTGACCAGAGCCAAATGTGGCTTTCGGAATCCAAATCTTTGCAGAGTTGTATTGAGAGAAGATGAAGTGAAGTTCAAACCATTCGTTTCTCTCTGGAATTTTGTCAAAAGCTTGGTAGGCTCAAATTTAACAGTCTCACCGAAATCCAAAACACCCTTCTCCTTGAAAGCCAACAAATCCGGTGGCAAAAGCCTTTTGTTACTCCATGGTTTCTCCGATATATCACCAACCAGATTTGGCAAACACATCTGGAATAGCACAACGAAGAAGAAAAACACCCCCACGGTACAAATCACTTGGAGATAAGTGAACTGGTTCAAGAATCTCGGGACCCTCGATCTACTTCTCTGCAAGAACGGCTGCTGCGGTCTTTCTACTCTTGCCGCTCTTCCTGTGATCTCTCTCTTCGCCGGAATCCCAGATTCCAGAGAACCCATTTCTACTAAATTCTCATGAAATATCAACCAAGAACTATGCTACACCCAAAACGCAACCTACAACCAACAACAAATTTCCAGTCTACGCCAACAGATGCGACGAAATCTCAATACACCAGCTAACAAAAAAGAATTCAGAAATCTGAATGGAAATCCAGAACAAAATCCCGCGAAAATCACATATCTAAGAACCGAATAAAAGAAGATTTAGAGAGAGAAAGAGAACACTCGAAGGGCGTGTGACCTTCAGTTGACGACGTAGACTATCAAGCAGCACAGATGCGCCGATTCTTGTGAGCTCAGTAAAAGCGAGGAGAGAGAAATACAGAAAGAGAGAGAGAGAGAGTGTGTGTGTATCTTTCTTGCAGGCGAAGGACGAATGTTTATCCACCAATGGCGAAATCAAAGAAAAGGATAGAGAAATCTGAGAAATTATTCAAATCCAAAATTCGATTTGAAACTACGGATTCGAAGGGAGCAAGAATCTCTGCTTCTCTCAGTCTTCTTATTTTCTTTTTTCTCCGTTATTCTTATTTTTCTTTATCTTTTATTTCCCCATTCCTTATATTTATAAATACCATTTTATTTTAGATATTTTAATGTAATTAATTGCATAACTAAAAAAAATATGTATTACAAATATTCTTCTTTTTATGCTACACGCATTATTATTTTTACTTATAAAACCATCATCATTTATATTTTTGCATAATTCAAATAAATAAAATTAGAAACACACGAATGAAAGTCAAAGTCAACATTAAGGCGTTGATAACTATTTGTAGGTTACTATTTAAATAAATTAATTATTTCAATTTACGGTAAATCTTACATAGGCAGCATCCTCCATATATTTAAATTATATAATAAAAAAAAAACTAAAACAAAAGTTCATCACATGCTTGTAAAGTGTGAACAATATAATAAGATTGCCCAAAATATATATATACACACACTTACCAAGTGGGAGCTTCATCTGGGAGCTTCATCTGCTAGCTGTCAGTCGTATTAATAAACATATAAAATCTAAAAAACAAAATTTATCTATAGTTTTGATAATAAAATAACTGAAAAAATGTTTGATCTCTAATAATAAGTAATTAAATCATAATTTGGATTGACATTTTTTTTGTAAAAAAATAATATTATATTCAACAGTAAACTATGCCAAACTTTTTGTAATCTAATTTTTAAATTAAAAGAAAAAAAAAGCTTACCTAAAAGTATTTTTTTTTAAGAATTTGCTCAATGGATCTTTCTTCTTTGACGTTGCAGCCTGAAAATGTCAATACTCAACAAGTAGAGAGAGAGAAAAAGAGTGTTTACTACATTGAAATTTACTGTAAATTTCCCAATGGAGACTCACGAGCATGATCATCTACTAACCATAGACCAAAATCACGGAAACGTTTGATTTTCTTGTCGAATCCAGTGATGTAATTATTGTGGATTATGACATGTTTCCCCTTTGTTTCTTTAACCCATGTCTGGTTTTTAAAGTATAATCCTCCTGTTGGAAATGCTGCCTGCGGAAGCAAGTACAAATCCACCTACAAGATCATAAAAACAGTTGCAAATTACTTCATACCAGTGAAAAATTACATTCAAATCTGCATTTCTCACAAAACTATATACAAACTTTGAAAGATTATGCAATGAGATCGAAACAAAATCATAACAATTGCCAGAAAACTAAAGGAGTTTTGAATCCAAAGGATGAGACCAGTTTCAAGAAAGTTAGGGTTTAGTTTGGAACTTTTAGAGGAATGAACATACCTGGTGAGCTGTTTTGTTAAGTGCCCAGTTAAAACCAGGTTGATCATTTGCTTTCTTTGCTTTGGACCAAGGCTGCTCTTGAAGTTCTTCAATCCATTTCTTCATTAGAAGCTTTGCGCCATTGGTTGGGCGCAAGAAAATCATGCAGCTGCATATATAAGTTCTTCCTTTTTTCCCCGGAGGTGGTAACTCATGAGAGTGATCCAAAGGCTTAATCTGATTATATTCAATAGAGAAGGAGATAGTAAATACTCTTAACAATGTAATGGTTTGTATTCATTTTAGTGTTATTGATTTGTGAATTTTACTTACTGCAGTCATGTCATCCATGAAGTATGCGTCATGTTTTCCCTCCAGATACTTGAACGGATCTTGCAACCACACCATATCAACATCGTTGTACATAACATTGTAACCTAGCTCCAAAATGTGCAACAGATGTTTTGGCCTCCGAGATGTAAAATTGAAGAAACCCTATTGGAGTCAAAATTGCAATACAAGTTCATTTGCACAGATGATCAATTACAGCAAAGGGGATACAAATTCGTTCAATCCTGGATCAAAATTAGAAAGAAAATCACTGCTACTACTTCCGCAACTTCACCATACTTTGCTACTTATAAGATCAGCCATGGATGTAACAAACACAGCTCAAAACCAGAGACTACACATACTAATGATCCGAGTAACCAGTGAAGAAACAGTAGCTAAGCAACAAACCATTCAAATACTAATAAGTTAACATTCACTCTCAGATACAATCCGAACTGCTGAGCCATTATCAGTTAGGTTCAGGAGGATAATAAAGCTAAGGATATATCATCGGAGATGAAATTAACGATGAATGTACCTGGGAACCGAACTTGTGGGCTGTCTGAGAATCCAGAGCCGGAGGGATGAGAACGGCGTGACCAGGCCACTTCTCGTTAACCTTGTATAGTGTAGTGTAATCCTCGGCGATCACAAGGACCTTGTCTTGATGCTTTTGTCGAGAAACGCTAATCAACCAGTTGTTGAGAAAAGGCAAGTAGGGATAGCTGACAGCGCAGACGATCACAGTCCCATTCTTAGCAGCGAACTTAACGGCTTGAGCGAGGGAATAGTCACGCCATTTGGAGAGCGATGAAGAAGAAGAAGTCGGAAACGGGAACAAAGGGGATCCTGCCCAGGGTACGAATACACCGAGAACAACGAGGAGAGCGAGGAGGAGGAAGAGACCGTTGCGGTTGAGGAGAGAAATAGGTCGGTTTGAGATTGAAGAATAAGAAAGAGGAGAAGAAGAGAAAGGGTTGGAGAACGGGTTTTGGATAGGTCGCTGGTGTAAGAACTGTTGCTGCGCCATTATTGTACGGATTGTAGCAGAAGAGAGATTTCTGGGAATTTCACAAGTTGGGATCAAATCGAGAACTAGGTTGAATTTCAAAAATGGAAAAATAAATAAATAAAGAGAATTCTGGAAAAGTTTAGTAAAAGAGAGTGTAGATCTGATGATACGGTATGGAGGGAGATCTCAAACAGAGCAACAATGGCGATTTCGATTTACAAGATTAATCTTTCAATTTATCTTTTAATCATTTATATATTTGGATTATAGTGTTGAATTTGTCGGTGTTAAAAACAAAACAAATGGGCTTGATATATTGAAATTAGGCCCAATTATAAATGGGCTAAAATTATTAAAGCTGCGTATATTATGACACGTGTGAGTTTAATAAAGGCCCAGAAATATAAACAAAGTTTCAGATGACTTGCAAAGAAAGTAACCAAAACCACATGAACAATGAAATGACTCGTGGACTTCGATACATCATATAGAATAAATGAATAAATAAATAGACTAAACTAAATTGATCGAATCTAATTTGATTTCATTTTAGGGATCTTACTTGAAACCTTGGCTTCAAGAACTTCATAATGCTTCTGCATCTCAATCAAAAGCTTCTCAGCAAGCGGATCAATATCATCTTCATACTTCTCATACAGCATTGGCACCGTGTGAATCAGAACAAAACCTGATGGTTTCAATGGTATGTGTTATCAGATGACATAATCCTTAACCAGACAAGATTATCAGAGAAAATTGTGATTATCTTTTGTGTACTTACAGAAGTAAAGCAACGACAAGAAACTGAACCATTTGCTGACGATAGATACGATCCAGAGTCCTATGATTGCCTTTTTTTCGACAGAAATACAAGTAGAAAGGTCATTTCAGAGATGTTAGAAACTAAAGTGGTAATGTATGTAAGAGTTTCAACCTTACCGTTACAAAATTCTTGATGTCTCTCTCTAAAGCGATTCTCCTAAGGCTCTCAAAAGCATAGTTAAGCTCAACAGTCAATGCAGAAGCACCTTGGAGTAATGGCTTCTCAGGGATGTGAAACTCAATGATGTTATCTAGAGATCTAAACATGATTTAAAAAATTTCAGACTCCATTAAAAGAAAGAAATTAGGCTTTACATATTCTCAGGAATGTGAGGCAGAGAGGCAGTAACCAATAGAGCCTTACTTGTTGAGGGCATTGGACCAGAGGAACGAGAGGAGCAGAAACAGAATCGAGCCACGGCAAACAAAATTGAGAAGGCCACAACCACCAAATCCAAAGAAAAGCCAAATCACAGTCACTACACTGAGTAACCCTGCAGAGATCTTTTTGTCTCTCCACAACACCACATCGGCAGCTTCAACAAATTACCCAGTAACTCGACAATTAGGTCACTAAATCAACCGCCATGAATCAATACCATAAACACACAATCTAATTGAATGGAATTTGATCATCATTAGAAAATCAGACTAGAAATCTAAATGCGATACGGTTAGACCAAAATTCCGTAACCTAGCAGTGAGATAACAAAATTAAAGAGTGTTTGTACCTGTACCGCCGCCGAGAACCATGTGGACTGGTCGCTCTCTACCAAACATCCGATAGATCGGAGCTCTTGTGGGAATGGTAGAATGTGGTTTCTCGGTATCAGTATCAGACGATGAAAGCGAATCCATGCCGTCATTTTTCTCCTCGACAATATTCTCCATCAATGGATCCTCCATTGGTCCAACGATCTCTAGCTTCTCCTTCTCCATTCTCGTCTTTCTTCTCCGATTTCTAAACCAAAATTCGCTTACCACTGGAACAGAATCGAGTAAAAATAATACCAAACTCGTTTATATACATACTTCCTCTTCGTCAGGTCCGAGCCTGTTGGTTCGTTGAAGATTATTCGGCAGAAAATCAAACCAGCAAAACCCTCTCTGTCACCAAGAGACTTACCTCCCCGAATAACAACGTCGTATATCAATACTTAAACGACGTCGTTTAACTATACTTAAATGAAACGACGTCGTTATAATTTCACCAGTTGATAGCTTCAAATACGACGACGTATTATCTCAGCTAAAATAACGTCAATGAACACAAACACTAATCAGAAAAAGTAACATTTTAGTTTATAAATTTTTTTGACAGGATTTACACAAGCAATTAAGAAGACACAATGAAAATACATTTTTATTATAAAGTCAGTATTTTTCAAGAAAATTGCAAACACAGTAGTAGAAACAAGAACTGTGTCCAGTAATCACCTAAAGGGTCTTGAAGGTTTCTCCAACACAGCAGAAAAGAACACTTCTTTATCATCTTTATCTTTCTTAGGTACAATAACCCACTTATGTCTCCTATACCTCAACGCCTTAAACGCTTCAATATAATCACCCAAATCCTCTTTCATACAGAAGAAACCATCAATCCACAACAACCCTCCAGGTCTCAAAACTCTATCCCAATCAAACAACACAAAATCAAGAAGAATCAAATCAATCCATCCATCAAGAAACCTTGTTGTGTGTATCATATCAAGTGTATTATCAAAGAACGGTAACCGTTGATTCACCGTTAAATATAACGGAACTAAACCACGTAAAGCTATCATCTCATTAAATGGAGCACCAAGATTAATCGTTGCTGAAACAATAGTAACATTCTCCTCTCTCATTCTTGCTGCAAAAGTTCCTGTACCAATACTGAAATCCAATCCAATTCTAATCTCTCCTGGCTTGATCTTAAGTACTTCAGAGATCAAGAAATCTGCAGTTTCATTCATCAATTCGCCGGTTTCGCCTCGCTTCACCCATCTTGGAAGCTCATGATGCGTGAGGTTGAAACAATCAGTACATTTAAAGAACCCTTTTCTTGATGTTGTGTTGCTAGCAAGACAAGTGAAGTTTCTGCATTTATACTGTCCCCATCTTACATTTCTGTTATCTGGTAACTTCCAGAGAGATTCATTGATTGGAAATGGCTTGTAGTATAGCTGCGGTGCACGGGAGAAACATCTTCTTCTAGGTAGAGGATCACAACCATGAACCATTAGTTTCTGAGCTAGCCTCCAGTCATCGTTACAGATTTCGCCAACGTCGTAATCCATGTATTCTTCTAAGTCTTCCTTCATTACAAAACAAGCATGACCAATTGATGTGAATGTTCCATTAGCTCCCATGAAATTCTGTTTTCCAAGTCTATTTGGTTTTATCTTTATGTATTTCTTGATCTCTTCGCGTAGAAAATGGTCACCAAGATCACCGTTCTGCTTCTTTAATGGATGATCAGCTACAAATTGTTCTTCAAATTGAGGTAATGACATGTGAACTGATTGAATAAGTGAAAGAACATCAGCAAGAAAAGCTACATGTCTAAACATAGAGGAATCAGGAGAAGATGAAGAAGATATTTCTAAGGCCTTGAGATCATCCATTTCTTGATGGATTTTGAAAAGGGCTGTTTCTAGTGATTGCCTCATTTGACTTCCTATGTTGCTTTGATCTTCAAAGCTTCCATGATAGTTACAAAACCGATCAGAAAAGTTTAATGGTGTGATGTAATTGAATTTGGCTAAGGTTGCAACAGAAATTAGAAATGCTAAACCAGCTAACACATAAATGGGTCTGTTTATACTGTTGAAAGCTCCAATCTTCGATAATACATTTGTTTTCCCCATCCTTTAAGCTCTGTACAAAGCAGGAAATCAACACAAAGCTGAATCACTTGAACAGCATTAGCAGATTTGTAAGAACATCTTCACATTATCACAAGAACACAAACTAAAATTATCTTCATTTGCCAATTTAAAAGAGGTTTCAAGTGAAGTGAGAAGAAATTACTAAAAAACTGGTTGCAGAAGTTAAAGGAATGAACTTTAAGTTCATTTTAATTTATCTTGAAGATTAGTGGTGGCATTAATTTAATCCTGGTAAATGATCTAGTATTCGACATGCTTAAATTACAAGCTTAGAATGCACATGGAGATTTCTGAAACTTTTATAGAAACCCACGATGGAGAAGATGAAACCCTAAAAATGTTGCAGAATTTAAGGAGGAAATTAGGAATTAAAAAAGAAGAATTTAATAACAAGTAACAAGAAAAGCCGATAACTTTGGATCCCGATTGTTTAAAACCACTATCAAACAAAATAATAATTAAAAACAAAATTTCACTACCTTCATTCACCGGAAAAAATCACCGGGAATGATGGTCTCCAGTTTCATGGAGAGTAAAGGTTCGGAACAATGACGACATAACGATATCCGTTACGGAAAGTGTTATGTATTCAGTCATTCTCTCGACTAGCCGGTGAGAAACAGTTCGTCGCCGGTAGCCGGTGAGAGAGTATTCGAGCGGCGATATGCGACGGTGGATCATGATTTGGAATATCAAGTTCTCATAATATTTGTTTGATAGGTCCTGCTATTTATTGCTTTTATTTTATTTTGCTAATGAGTATTTAAATTTACGAAATCTACCCCTCATTTTTCAAATTTATACGATACTCATCCCATAATTTATGGTGCATCTCAATACACCCCCTCACTCTTACATTTTTGTCCTGTAATTTTACAAGAAACACAATTGGACGATAAATAAAAGATAAAATCATATGATTATATGGTTATAATTATTATTATTTATCCAAAAGAATAAAAATATGTTTTAGCTACTGATGTATTTTAATAAAAATATCATACATATAGAAAGAATCTATAATACGATTACTCTATGAGTATATAATCACATTTCCTTATAAAATTATCACGAATATAACTACTTCGAAGTAACTTTGATTATTATTTTTTTAACTAACTTTGAAACTATTATCTTAAAAGTGGGCTATGGAACTATATTATAAAAAAATAATGAAAAAAAAAAAAAAAAAA